>RCNN01000264.1:0-41138 GCA_003667245.1 Heterostelium multicystogenum
GAGTTCGCAGATGACTTTTGTCCATTTGTTGTCGATGGCTTATCGGTCCAGAGATTTGGAGATGTGACACTGTTGTTGTTGTTGTTGTTATTTGAGTAAGCTTGTACATGTTGGAGTGACTGTGGCTGTGGTGCTGGCTGTTGGTATTGTTGTGCTGGTTGACTGTTGAATGGGGATTGATTGAATTGTTGTGAATTTCTGTTGTTTTCAGCAACACGAATAGGTGGAATGTCATTGCCCAAAATGTTGGAAAGTGGTTCGATCTTGGGTGGTTGTCCACCAGCATTACCATGAGAGTTGTCGACCCATTGCTTATTCGTAATATTTCAACTCGATAAATCTTCTGATGCTTTGAGAGTTACCTTCCTCGGGCTCTGGTAGTCTTCTGGTCTCCAACGAGCCAACCAGTAGGCACGAGCAGCCTTATTTCCACCATTTTGTAGCTTTTGAATTTCCTCGGGCTTAAATGAACCCATTGATACTGATTTAACTCTTCTACCCATATTTGAGCTAAACATTTGATTTATATTAATATTAATATCTTAAAAGATTGATCATAGATAGATATAATGATTATTTCCAAAAACTTAACTGAATACCACTACATGATTGGCAAACAAAAGTAGCAAGATCCAAACATGCATATACAGGACCCTTAATTGGGCAATCCATACACTTCATATTCTCTGGTAACTTTAAAAGATCACGAATGACCTTTTCATTCTTATCTGCTGGTACTCATTTTTATCTATATCTGTTTCTAAATATCTATCTATCTCTATCTACTATATCTATTATCTGTTTTTTAAATTTAACTACGACTACAATATTTTACTTGGACTTTAGGCTAGACCTCTCCTTACCTTAGTTCAATTCTATTCTATTCTATTGTAAAGTTGTAGATTGTTTTATTATTTAGTTTTGTTTTATTTTGTTAAGCTTGTTAGTTTAGTTCTATGACTAATAGTATTCTTGTTTAGAAGGGTTTTTATAACTAAAGCAGCCAGCCTGGTTATTGTTGTGGTGTTGGTGGTGGGTAGTTGTTCAGTAGGTTAGTTATTTAATAGGTGGTTGTTGTTGTTAGAAAAAAACAACAAAATATTTTCAATTGATTTTTAATTTAAAAAATAATCAAAAAAATAACAAATTAAATCTGGATTTGAAAAAAAAAAAAAAATAAAACATGTTGCAAATTTTGTTGTCATTTTTACTAAATTTAAAGATGTTTTGAAATATATGGATACAATACAATTCATTCATTCATTCATTCATTCATTCTTCATTCATTCATTTAATTGTTATCTATTTGTATCCCGATAGCGTATCAATTATCACATCTCCGTTGTCAATGCAGTGAAGATAAGAATCGATATTACCGCTTAGATCTAATAATATTGTTTGTTTAATTTGATTGATTGATTTACTGACTGACTGACTGACAGGTTGATTAGTTGATTTGGATCAACTTGACTCCACTCCACTCTACACCACTGTACTGTGTCAAGTGGTAACAAAATAGTACTGCAGCATAGTTATACAATTATCAATAATCTGGAGATTCAGTAAATAGCTTATTATACATTGATAGGATTCAACAATACTATCTACTATTGAATTTACAATTTATTTTGACTATAATCAAGTCGTATTATTTTTGGTACCAACAAACCATCTATCCAATCCATGGAGATTATTTTGAATCAAATTAATTTTTTTTTAAAAAATCAATTATTGTTGTTTTTGAATCATTTTGTCAATGTCGATTTCTTGATTGTTTGATAGACTGACTGTGTGTGTTGTTGTTGTTTTGATTTTTTCCTAAACTATATACTTTTAAAACTTATAAAGACATACATACAGCATACATACAACCTACATACAACATACAGCAACAATACATTAATATTACTACTGACTTAGAGTTTATCAACAAATTATAACAAAAACGATAGATAAAGATCTATACAATGGAAACAACAAATATGTTGAGCAGTGTAAATGGAATTAGCAGCACCACCACCACTACCACCACTACCACCACTGAAATTGAATCGTTTATAAATGATATAGTGGCTGTTGATCATCATTGTCATAATGTATTGGGTGACCTTTGTTTAGAGACAATGCCGCTGATTTCTTCGTTTTGTGAGGGATGTGTAGATAAAAATAATATTCATTTCCTGAATCAATCCAAAGTATGCATATTTTTATTAAAGTGATCAATGTCAATGACTCATAGAGGATGATAATCTGATTGATATTAATATGATTTCAACATTCAAATGTAGAGTACGTTGGTAATATAGAAGATCTATAAAGGAGTTGGCTGTACTTTATGGTATAGATCTGGTTGGCAAAGATGGAAAATCAATTGCATTTGATATTTTTAGACAAACAGGTTGGCTTAAAGCGGAGAGAGCTTGGACTGCAAGAAATTTCACAAAAATCATTTGCACTCTCGAAGCTACAGTCGATTATATTGGATGATGCCCTTACAATTCATTATGAAAGCAATCTCATTCCGTGTCAGCCTTCCAACTGGCACTCGCAGTTCACCAAAGTTTATAAAGTACTTCGTTTGGAAACAATTCTTGAACAATCGTTGGTCATTTCGAAATCTAACAACGACTGGAGTTATCAGAAGTGGATCAACCATCTCACCTCAAAGGTGACAATTGGTCCATCTCAAGTGGACAGCGATGGAGTGGAAATTATAGGATTCAAATCGATTATTGCTTATCGTGGTGGTCTCAGTGTAGCCAAGAATGATCAGCAAGTTGTGGAAGCAGAATACAACAGAATATTAAGAGAAGACAGCGAAAAGCTGGCATCTGGAGTTTACAGGGTGTCATCAAAGATTCTGATTGACCACTTTTTGAGAATGACAATGGAGATTACTTCGAACGCGACAAGCCACTTCCTATTCAAATACACACTGGCTACGGGGATAACGACCTCGACCTGGAAAAGTCCAATCCGCTTCTTTTGAAACCATTGATTGTAGACTTCCCAACGGTTCCAATAGTTCTTCTCCACTGTAGCTATCCATACTCTAGAGAGGGTGCATTCCTCTGCTGGGTCTACCCTAATGTATACATAGACACTGGCCTAGCAATCCCCATTCTGAGTCAGCGTGGAATGCTCGATACACTTGCTTTCTCTCATGGAAATATGTCCAATCGACAAAATAATCTATAGTTCAGATTCACATCATATACCCGAGCTCTATTATCTTGCATCGAAATGGGCAAGAAAATGTCTATCACAGGTTCTTCAGCAATCCATTGAAAGCAACGAAATCAGTTTGGAAGAAGCCAAAGAGTTCTCTTTTGAAAATATTTAGAGAAAACGTTATAAAATTATATAATATGAACGACAGCAGCAGTAGTTAGAAATAATATAGATATTAATATTTAAATAGATAGAAAATTATTTATAGAATGCCAAATATATATAAATATATAGTATAATTAGATTAGAAATAATATAGCCAATAAATAGAGGTATATAAAAAAGTAATAATAATAATAATAAATCCAGAGATTTTATTTCCAGAATTAAACCTTTACTTAAATTTCAATTCTTTATTTGTATTGATGTTATTCCACTGCTTTTGAAGATCTTGAAGTTTAGTTTAAAGATTTAAATCGTTTCCATGTGATTCAAAATATTTCTGGACCATAGAATCTGTAACTTGTTCCAAGGTTTCAGGTTTCACTTTGGATTCTTATCTTTGTCGACCAACAATGCTCTTACTCCTTCGAAGAAATCATTGTTTTCCTAGGAAATTGTTGTCAGATTGTTGTTCAAATCGGTTTTAAATATTAGTATAGATTACTTACCATAAAAGTTTGTGCCATTCTAAGCTCCATATTGAGACAAGCAGCCAAAGTTGGAAAGATTTCCACCATTGATGATTTGTTGGTAGACAACTTTGAGGGAGGTTGGAGACATCTTTGAGAGAGTTGCGATGTTTTTGTTTAGACCAATCGCTTCCTTCAGCCTTGAGAGCTTCAATGATTTGTTCAACGGAACGCTTTGAGAAGGTCTTTTCGATCAAATGGAATTTGCTGCTGATTAAAGTGTTATCGTTGATATCGACCTTTTCGTGGAAACTGTTCAACACCTCGTTGATGGCACTCTCAGTTGGGTTGCTGAGAGCAGCCAAAGCTTTCTCGAGCTCGGGTACTTTTGAGTTTGGAATGTAGTGTGTGGCAACACCAGTGATAAAGCAGTCCTTACCCTTGAGCTTGGCACCAGTCAAACCAAGATACATTCCGGTGTGGTGATCGAGACGTGGCAAGAAGTAGCTACCACCTACGTCGCAGAAGAATCCGATACCGGTTTCTGGCATTGCAAAAACTGTATTGTCTGTGGCGACACGGAAACGTCCGTGAATCGATAGACCAACACCACCACCCATTGTGAAACCATTGTAGATTGAGACTTGTGGTACTGGGTTGGTACCGATCAAGTTGTTGAGTACATATTCTTCACGGAAGAATGAGTCGTCTGGTTTGACGCTGGGTGTTTCTTGTCTTTGGATTGTTGGTGTCGTAGATGCTTCTGATGTCACCACCTGCGCAGAAAGATTTACCACCAGCACCCTTCATGACGACTACAGCATCACCATCCTTTGACTTATGCAAACGTTGATAGAGTGGTGTCAACTTTCTGACCATTGGCAAACTCAATGCGTTCAAAGCCTCTGGACGATTGAGTAAGATATTTACAAACCTTTCCTTGCTCATCAACGAGTGCTTCATTTGTCTATAGACAAGTTAATCAATCAATATCACAATGTTAGAAGCTCATCATTTGTTGAATTGCTGTTTTAATAGGACCTAATCTATTTACATTTGTTGAGTAGTATCTTTTGACATTGGAATTGGTTTCCAATTAATCTTGAAGCTCTATTCAATCTATTCATTGCTTGCTTAAATGAATGAAGAGTACAATGTTTTTGTTTATGCCAAATTTAGAATAAAAAATGATCATTTCCTGACTTGTGATAGTTTTTTTTGTGATTTGATTAGTTTAAAAACTCAGATTTTATAAATTATCATTTTTTGGAAAAGTTTATTAAATGATAGAAATATTGGCAATCAATAACTTCACCTTCTCTTGAAATAGTTGAAACAACGTCAATATGGAGTAACTGGTTCATGTAGGATTGTGGTTATTGATCAAAGGTTTGTGAATTTCTATACTTAAATAGGACGTGGTATACTCCATTACAAGGGATACTAGGTGATTGTAGAAATCATGATTTTGGCAACCAATAGAACAGTGAGATTAGCTGGATAGCATCTGTATTACAGGTGTCACTGGAAGTCATTTGATTGATATTGTAAAGAATGAGCACACCTGTGATTTTTGGGAATGTATCTTGAAAGAACCACCATTTTGAGTAGCTATTTCAGTTCTATATTAGAAAACCTCATGTGCATAAGATGACTTTCTATGATGAAAGTATTAACTAAAAGTTTGAAAAAAGTGGACTAAAAAAGAAACTTAAAAAAATAGGATCTTTTACTAAAAAGTTCCGACTCTACTCTTATAATTTTAACTGAGTTAAATAAATTTATTCGGAATATATATGCTTACAATACTCCTGGTATTGAAGGGGATAGTGTTATAAATAACTAAATACATCTTTTTTCAGTTGCTCAAACTGTTTTTCCACCATATTCTGGAAATCTTGGTGTTGTGGGGATATCAGCCCTTTGTTCAATTTTATGGTCCATCCACAATAGTGAATAAATCTCTCCATTGCTTTCTTAAGTTGATCTACATGATCTTGGCAATACTGAGCAGTGTTATTCTTACTTAAAAATACTTCGCAGATCTTAAGGGGTCCTTCGTTTACCACTGGAAATATAATTGGGTTAGTAAGAGTGAATAGTGGGTTGCATTGATATTATTTCTATACATACTTGGGAAAACACTTCCTTGAATGACTTGTTGTAATAAATTGATTCTTGGGGATGGAGTTTGGAGTTGTTCTATCAATTTGACGATACGACCTTTGATGAGTTCAATTGCATTCTCAATTGGTGATAGGATAATTTCGCGCTTCGATGTTACATCAATACGATTCTTGAGGTAGGGGAAAGAGGCTGGCTCCACTGAAAATATGGTCTTTTTCTTGAGTTGCTTTGAGAGATCTTCTTGAATGGCTTTTTTCCTTCGTGACTATATGCTGTTTCACTGATAAATTGTGATACTCCAAAGTATTGATCAAACTGTGATCCATTGAGCATTGGGTCTGCAGCGGGCAACTGAGACAGCTCAATATAGGGCTCGACTGTAATGATTTGGAAGTAAAGCTTATCGTTATCAAGCGATGCGCGATCAAATGGAGTATTTGGCAAAAGAACTACAGACTCCTCATTCTTGCCAAATTTCTCATATAGATGTTCACGAATTTGTGTCTGAATGTGCTTGAGCAAGCAATCTGCTGGCTTCTTGTAGATATACTCTTTGCCATCTAATTCCTCAAACTTGGAGCCTTGGAAGCTGATTCTGTAGTATTTTGGTTGGAATCTAATTTCCTTAGTCTTCTCAATCAATGTCTCACAGACCACCTTCTGGTTGGAAAGTACATTGGTGAGAGACTTGTAGTCCTTCTTTTGACTTGTAGATTTTGGAAATGAGAGAATAGATTTCGATGGCAAGCTCGTAACGATTGGCTTTGAGTGTGAGTGCAATTGCATTTTCAAGCAGCTCGACCATGTATTCCAGTGTCCAGGTTTGGAAGAGTGATTCATCTTTGAGTGGAGGAAGCTCAAGCTCCTTGGGAATGTTGGGGCAAATGGCAATAAAGTCAGCCCCGTCCTATGTGGAGCTTCGACTTGAGAGTGAGGTAGCATGAGATGAGGTAAGCGCTCTGAATCAAGCACTGTGCACCCTCGTCGAACTGGCCATTGTCGCAGTTTTTCTTTGAGAGATTCTCCAGCCAAGTAACACGCAGATTAGGACTCTCGAAGTAGCTGTTCGAGATGTTGAGATACATCTCGGCAACCATCTCGATGTCAGTTCGATTTGCGTTTGATTGTGACGCTGTACTTGATGAGTGTGTTGATTCTATTGATGACTTCTTCGATCTGACTCTTGAAGACAGAGGAGGGATGCGTCTTCATGAGCTCCTTGACGCGATTCATAAACACAATGATATTGTTTGAGTTCTCCAGCTTGAGCTCACCAACCAACTTTGAAATGGCAACAGTTGACTGAATCTTCATACGCAAAGATGTCGTTAGTACGGGCAAAGTTCTGCTCGAGCAAGCAGTAGAACAGGCTAGCTGCCTCGATCGAGAGTTTGGAGAGTCGGCTGCGCACAACAACTCGTAGCAGAGAATCTCTATAATGTTGTTTGTATTCTCATAGAGATGCTGTGGATGCTTGGGAATGAGAGAGTCGCGTATAAGTCTGTAGACATCGGTACAATGTCGGTGGCCGACAACGACAATGCTCGTTGTACATTGTTGATGACCATGTTGAAGAGCTTATCATCGATGGACTTGAAGTCATCTAGAATGATCTTACAGATTTCAATGTCAAGCAAGATGATCTCGTGAATCGATGGTTCATCCTTGAACGTTTCGAGTGCTAGCAGTATGAGAGAGAGGAAACTGTTTTGTCTCGTTTCGGTCTCCTTTGTGAACCATACTCTCAGCAAGTCGCGATTACAATACTGCAACACCCAAATCAAGCATGTTAGCCAGTCTGGCAATTCAAATGGATCCAACGAATGTTTCAATATTGAATAATGCTCGACCATCTAGATGTATTTGCAAATAGGTTAGTAACAATTAGCAGCTAGAGCTTTACAACAACACGAAAAGTATGCTTACCATTAAAACAAATGGGAAATAGATAGTAGCTATCTTCTCTCGTATCTCTTGTTGCTGATATCTTGGATCAAAATGATGCTTCTTTAGCAATTGCTTCAGGGTTTGAATAGCTTGATTTCTAATTGAACTCTTATTCTGTTTGAGACATGCTTCCACTTCATTCAACAACAGAACTGCAATGAAATGACGTTTACTATCATGATTAAAGTTAGTGAATGTTTAGTTGTGGATAGATCGATAGGTAGCAAAACATACAAGAATTTGGGTAGTCAGATCGGCAATCGAGTCAACAACCTTGATTGGAAGAGGGAAATTTCAATGGAATATAATGGTCATAGTCTGATATGATTCTTAAAAAGTTGAACTTAATCGTTATCATTGCGATTGTGTCCTTATCCTTATCCTTGTCATCTGTAAAATTGGTAACAATTCTAGCGATATAACTGTAGATCTATAGGAGATTAAGTATATTAGCCTTGTCCCAATGAATGAATAGAATGAATAGGTGGATGGATAAACTTACCAAATTGAATAGGAAACCTCTATCGATCAGTGGGAATAGATTGTTGATAAAGTAAGGGAACTTTGTAAAGAACTCCCAGCTTTGTACAGACATGCCATTGGAGTCGGACTGCGGCAGCAGCTTTAGAACGAGACGATTCAAATTCTCTTGGAACTCAATCTTGAATCTATTCTCTCTGCCTATGTCGCTGTCCAATTGACCTGTGTTGGCAAGAGACAACGCCATTGACTTTGTCATAATATCAAACAAGAACCAATTCAATCTAAAATCTTTAACATATATCTAGAAGTGGAGTATCAATTGAAATCGACATTAATATCGACCGCCCAATCACAATCATAGTTGAATACTGAACAATATACGTACACCAGTGTTGATTGCATTGACCCATTGTCTGCATAGTTCTTCATATACATTCTTTTGAATCAGGTACATAGTCAAACATATACTCCGAATAGTATGTGAGCAATCTACTCTTCTCTGTACCTGCTTTCTTCTCATAGCCATCGACACTATATTATATGGAGTAAGTAGTTAGTGATCCATCTTTGTTTATGCGATGTCCATGTTGTATCATTACATTTTAATAACATGAAAGAATAGATGAGAATGCCTGTGATGCAACGTCATTAGCACTTGAGCACATGATCTGGAAGAGCTTGATCAAGAATGCTTGGGAAGAACTGAACGCAACTCAATCTGTCAATCTTTTGAATGCCTCGAACCACTTCGAAGGTCTTGCCAATCGAATCATGTGTTCCACTGAGATGCTTAAAGAATTGCGAGAGATTTGTATCCTGTGGAATGATGCTAGAGATGAAGCTTTGTTCTGAATGTAAAGTATGCACGCTTCTCTTTCTTGCTTTCTTCATTGTTAAGCAGTGTTGTGTCGAGATCCTTGGTAAGCTCTGTTCCAATAGGAATGTGGTAGACATCGTCTTTTAGAGATGTTTCCTGGCGCAAGCGAGACTGCTGCATATCCAATCGCTGTTTTTTTGATCTTTCTTTGCGTTGATGTTTACATGGTAGAATGTGAAGAGCAGGTGATGGGTGGTGATCTTAGTGGGAAGTTTGATCTTGAACTCCTCTGCAAAGTGGGGACGCTTGTCGTGGAACGAGACAGCAGTGTGAGCCATGAACTCAAGTGGAGGGAATGGCACAGTTGGCGGCGGGTCCTGGTTGGCCAGGAGCTGGAAGCGAGAGAGAGTCCCAAAGGTTGGCAGGAATGTAGGGGGAGTTTGATGGATAGACGCATCGCAGTGCCTTCAGACACGAGAGATCTTCAATGAGCTGTACCTGAATCTGGAGATTGGGATTCTTGTACTTGATGAACACTGTCTCGGGATAGATATAGAGGTTGTTAATGTAGTCGACAAAGGATAGGGTGTCTCTGAGAAGTCCTGGATATCACGAATAAAGTTGTCGCGCTCACTCGAGAGTGGAAGCATGGGAATGAGTGAAGGGGAGATGCGTCCACGACACTCGTCGTCTGCATCTAGAGAACGGATTGACATGGTGAAGCTGGCCTGTACTGTCTTGAGCTTCTTAAGGTCCTTATCGTTAGTGAGCAGCTCGCAGATGGAACGGTCACTAAGATTAGGGGTGCATGGAACCATTCCGACAATTTCGATGTTTGTCTTGTTGTGTCCACGCTGACTGTAGAGTTGACGCTTGGTGATCCTGGAGGAGGGGGTGGGCTGGTGCCTGATTATTGATGGGTGGAGTGAAACTACGTGCTTTGACAGATCCAGTTCCATTATTTAAGTTAACAGGTGGAATGATTGGTGGCGAGTTTCCGCTGATTGAGTTGTTAGGTGAAGGTGGTGCGACACCAATGCTGGGTGGTGAAGGATTTTGTACAGACGATGGAGGTAACAAAGCTATTGCTGTTTCCATTGGTTGCATTTTGCTGTTGTTGTAGATATTGAAGGAGGTTTGCAGATGAAGATGAAGTAGAAAGAGTTGGACGATGGAAAACTGGATACGCAGCCCAGGCGAATGGCTGAAGGATCTGGGACTGCTCAGTCGATCCCCAGTTTGTGCATTTTTCGACAATCTCTGATTTGAATTGGGTAATAACATTTTGTTTGTTCTGTTTCTTGTAGTCTTTGATGTATGGCTTGATATCTTTTTTCGATGTCGCCTCTAAATATATGATAGACACGTAAAATAAAATACATATTTGGGTGGTATTTGTTCAGTGAGAACAATGCCTGCTTCTGATTGGCCCATCCATTGTTGAGGTCGTCGCTGATCTTCAGTGACTCCAGCAGTCCCTTTGAATTGAGATGGAAGTTAAAATTCTCTGAGATTCTCTCGCGCTTCTCTAAATCTACAATATAAAACTACAAAAGAATGGCTCTATTTCCTGAAGGAATTTCAGCTCCTTCACCTCACAAAGCAATTCCAATCCACTGAGAAGGCTTGGTTAGTGAATGGGCAATAGATCTGCTCCTTTTCTGCTACTTACAATCTTTCAGGAATCAGTTGTTTTAATGGATCGATGCTGTTGGTCGATAGGATGCTGGGTGAGGATTGAGTTGAATTGACATTTGGCGACAGTGGTGTGGTATGGGTATTGATTTGAATGGATGGTGAACTAGGTGACATAGGAGTGGCATTTATTACGTCATCGCCCCGAGTCTGAAAGAAGAATTCGTCGATTGGATAACTGCTTATTAATGGATTTTCCGCTAGAAAACAGCTGGCTTCGTAGCTGTGGTTGTGATCCAGAGGTGATATCGTGGGTTGCAATTGAAATCTGTGATTTTGTCGCACTTGGCTTGCGCGCACCCATCGAACTCGATGAGATGTTACTCTTGTGCTGTACGATGAGATAATCCTTATAAAAGTGTTGGATCATATCGCGGACATGTTGCTCAAGTCCGCCCATGACCAAACCCACGGTTGGTGGAAATATATATCGTGGAAAACGCTCGATTCTTCTTACTAGGACCTCGCCCACTGGGAAGGTCAGCTGGTGCGGCAGACTTTCGCGCTCCCTTTCGTACTCGACCTCAAAATCATTCCAAGTCATTCTCAAAGGCAATTGGGGCGAGTCTTCCTCTTTGTGGTTGATGGAGAGGAACGAAGCCATTGCCAAGTATTTACGTTGTGCGAAATTTCTCAGTCCATCGACTGCCGATGTTCTGGTGCATTAGGTGAATGTGTGCCATTGGGGGAGGTGGGAGGTGCAGCCAGGCCCAGCCTTGCTGGAACTGGTGGAGGGGGAGGAGGAGAGGGGTCTGAACTGAGCTGATTGACTGATAAACTACTATTATTTCTTCTCTTTGTGTCTGGAGAGGGGTGTGGCGACAGTCCACTGGAAACGCTCCTTGGCGAATCCAACGATAAAGATCCAACACTCAAATAATCTGTGATTGTTCATTGGAAGACATGTCTTTATATATATATATATCTGAAATTTTTTACTTTTGAGTGTGTTGGAGTGGAGTGATTTGTGTTTACTTTTAATTTATGACCAAATCAATATCAAATCTACTCTATTCTATTCTATTATTTTATATTCTATATAACTATATGTATATATATATATATATATATATTGTAATTAATTAAATGTATGTATGTAACAATATTTGATTCTTGAATTGTTAATATTGGATTTGGTTGGTTGGCTGGGTTGGTTGTTTAGATTCAATTTTGGTAGCTTCTGGATCCTATTCAATCCTCAATCCAATTCAACTCGATTTGACAACTGACCAGAACTTTAATTAAAGGTGTTGGTATGTTTGTTTGTCTGTTGTATGAAAAGGTGTTGGTGTTGCGTTTTGCAAGTGTTGGGTTGAGTTGGTGTGGATCAACTTATAGCACTTTTAAAGTGTGTGTGTTTGATTGAAAGCAAACAAATCAGTTAATATGATGCTGTGTGTGTTATGATGATGACTTTCAACTGTGAAATCGATTGATTGATTCAAACTGTTTAAAGAAAGTCCAAGTGAAGTAAAGTAAGGTAAATGTTGTTACTATCACCGCTCTACAGTTTTATTGTGTTGTTATTATTATTGTTGTTGTTGTTATGTTGCTTGAAGGCGGTTATTAGTATAGTTTATGGTGTCTATATTTATAAAATGTAATACGAATCAAACATATATTATATGATATATGATGACTGATATGATGATATTAAGATAATAATTATGCTTTGGGTTGGTGGAGTGGGTGATTGTGATGATTGTGATGGATTGATTGATTGATTGCTAATTAATAAATAAATACAATACAAATACTATTACAATAAATAAATATAAAATCTAGCTAGTTAGGTTGGTTCCTCTTAGAAAATCCTATTCATGCTTGATGGTTGATTATGGTTGATTGAATAGAGGTCTAAACAGTGGTAATGAGGCGCCTTCTACCAAATTTTGGTATTTTTTGTTGATTTTTAAAAAATAATGGCAAAATAAAACCAAAAAAAAACAATATTCTTTTAAAACCAGATTAGATCGATCCAATATGTGGTAAACTCATCCTACCCCCAAACCCTCCTAAATCAGATAAAAGTAATGATTATGCCTTTCATTCATTAGCAATAGATTCAAGATAAAGAGATATAATAACCATTGTCCAAATTTAAAATATTTATAAGTATTACTATCTCCTGCACTGATGATAGATGTCTTATAGAAGTGATTGGATTGATATTATAATGTTGTAGCTTTGGTTTTTGTTTTTTTTTTATCAATTTCAAAATTTAAAAAACAAACAAAAACCAAATTAAAGACAGTTTTGTTGACAAAAAAGTAGTTGTAGGATTCAAAGCTGCCACTAGTCAATTGACCCGATTTGATCAGATACTGGTTCATTTATACTACAATTATTAATTATTATAACTTCAAAATGACAAGAGGTAAACAAAAGGTAAATGATACTGAGTGATGTTGTGATGTTGTGGTGAGAGAATCAAGAGAAATGTGATAATAATGAGGGAGAGTCATTCTAAAAGTTGAGTTCATTACAAATAAAAGAGAAGAGATTGCAATGATATTTAAAGATAACTAACTCTAATTGTTTATGTGCGAGTAGCTTGACGCTCAAAAGAGAAACCAAGAGAGAAATCAACCAGTAAAGGGAAGTCAACTCGAACATAGAGCTGCTGCCTTTAAGATTCAATGCAACATTTGTATGGTATGTTGTTTAATAACTATATAGTCCAACTTGTTTATCATTATTATTATTATTTATAATGTAAATTACATGTAGGCTATGCTTACGCATGAAAATCAAGTAAATCAGCATTATGAAATCAAAACATCCTGGCAAGCCTATTCAACCAAAGATGGTACAACAACCACAGTAGAACGCACAGCATAGCATACATAACAATATAATCAATCAATATCGATATTTAGCAAAGCTGTAGTATTTGTTGTCCTATCCTATATGATTGATATCAGCGAATTCGAACCCATAAAGCATTGAAATATTAGCGGAGTAGTAATAGTAGAAGAAGAAGATCACAATGATTACAATAAAATGTAAATAGTTTATTTAACATAACAACAACAACAACAACACATGCAATACCTCCATCTCTTATTTTATTTATTATTTAAATTTAAAATTTTAGAAGGACAAAGCTTGAATTTACTTTGTCCAAGGTCGAACTCAGTTCTTGTTTTTAAAAGAACCCAAACATTGTTTAATTTAAACTTTTTCAATTCATTTAGCTTCAGTGCACTGCAAGATAGAATATGTTTCGTAATGATAAAGATAATTCATATGTTACACCTTATGGCAAGCACGGTGGCGAGTGTCACTATTGCTATAAATCAGATGACGGTAGAATATCATATGGTAGGTACTATGTATATGCATGTATTGAGCACTTATCTGCCAATCTGACTTACAATCTTGGTGTTTGTTAACTTGATTTTCAATAGGAATGAATGCTAAACAGTTGACTGTTGACGACTATCAGGCGTTGTGCGATACGGGATGGCGCAGGTCAGGGTCATACATCTATAGACCTGATAACTCAAATGTACTCACCTGTTGCCCACAGTACACTATCAGATTGGATGTATGCCGATTCAAACAGTCAAAAGACAACAAACAAGTTTATAACCGTTTTGAAAACTATATTAAATATGATGATTTACATGCTAAATCCCAAGCCAATCAACAACAGCATGCTCCAACACTACTGAAACTGCAACTACAACACCTGAAAACAATAGAAATACTAATACCGATGTCAATCAACTGAATCACTATTTAAAACAATTCTTTGATGATGCACTGAGTAGAATTGTAGAGGACCAAAAAAGTAAGACAACACATTATTAACCATCTGCAAATCAAGTCCAATCCTGTGAAGCTTCAAAAGAAGGCTGGCGGCACTCACTCGTGCAGTATTTCTCCATTACTAGTACACAAGCAATCTATGAGAGCTCTACAACCTTCACATTAGAACAGTTCATTGATAGCATCATTCAGAAGTTGAAGCAACAAAATGAAATATCTCACCTTATTAAAGATGTATTCTATAAGGATGGTCATATCAATTTCAATCTGAATATTCAATCGACTTTGGCCTCGAATCCAACATCACAGCCATATCAAAGAAATCGACTCCCAGACAATCCATTGAGCAATTACAACCCAAACATAAAATTGAAGTAAGAACATGATCACCATCAGATTAATATGAAAAGTGACTAATGTTACCTCATATTTTTAAAGGTTACAATTGAAAAGGCAGAGTTCAATGAGGAAGTTTTCCAGCTATATTGTAAATATCAGAGAATTGTACATAAAGAGACTGAAGAAAAAGAAACCAGAGGCATTCACTCGATTCCTAGTCGACTCTCCACTTATACATGTCCCATACACAAAAGATGGCTACTACAGTAAGAGGGAAAATAGAGTGTTAGAAATTCCCCAAACTGGATATGGCTCATTCCATCAACACTATAGAATCGATGGCAAGCTTGTAGCTGTGGGTATTATTGATATCCTTCCATACTGCCTCTCAAGTGTGTATATGTTGTACGATCCAGACTTCAACTTCCTTTCCATTGGCAAACTTACTGCACTCAAAGAAATTGAATATGTGCAGAAGGTTCTCTCAAAACAAGCATCCCAACTCCACTTCTACTATATGGGCTATTACATTCATTCTTGTCAAAAGATGCGATATAAGGTAAGAACGGCATCATCATTTCGTTTGAATCGAATAAAACTAACAATCTATTTAATTTTAGGGTAAATTCAAACCATCTGAATTACTTTGCTCCCAATCTTATCAGTGGGTAGATCTCGATAAAGCAGTCTCCAGACTATCGGATGAAAAACCATACTCTGCATTTGTGGATGATGCACCAACCACCAGTTTCTCAGAAAGATATCCCGATGTTATTGAGTCGATAAAGATAACAGATGGAAAGAATGAGTATAAACTTTCCTCTTTCAATCCTTCATTTGCCAACAACTGAGAGGAACACTTCGAGAATACTTAGACAATGTAGGACCTGGTTTGGCAAGTAACATGTACCTTGCATTTAGATAGTTTCCATTTTAAATGAAATAGATTAATGTAATAATAATAATAATAATTAAAAACGAACGCAACCAATCAACCAATATATTAACTTAAACTAGAAAATTAAGATAAATTATAAATATAGTAAAGATGTCAAAAATAACAAATCATATAATGGAGAATATTACTTGGGAACCACGAGATATCAATTATTACTTTTATAGTTTAGTTTAATTGATTGGATAGTATCCCACACAGGGCAATAATTACCACTCAATTCACATAAATAAATCTCTCCTTCAATATATTTGAAATTGAACAGTTATTTTTTTTGAAAAAGAAATAGGTTAAGCTAAACAGTAAATTAAATTGGAAAACAGAAAATTCAGAAATTTGGATATCGAAGGTCGATACAACCTACAACCGTTAGATATTGTATATGTATCTTGGTGCCTATCTATCTTAGGCAGTTGTATCGTCACAAGAAAGATGTCATCCTCCAAACAGCTATATAAAATTAATATTTATTTTTTGATTCTAAATGAAAGTTTATTTTTAAACTTTTTATATTAATTCGATTATCATAAAAGGAAGTGATGATCTGTTAAAGAAAAACACACTAACTAATAGACATGTATCAACCTGAAAAAGGCGGCACCTCTCAAAGCCCTCTTCCAGTGATTTTCTGATAAAATTAATCAAAGTGAAAAGTGATATTAAAGAGGGTGACACCAAAAATCAAACATAGACAAACTTTTAGTTGTGATCAACCATTAGATCAAACGTCTCAGGTCATGAGCAGCTCCAAACATCATCAATAAACAACAATAATAAATTAGCAGGGCTTAGAAAAAAAAGAAAAAATAATGAAAAAATTAAAAATAACTGTAGTAGTTAGTTACCAAAACAGCACAAATTCAAAGATTTTGATTTTGCTCTATTTCTGTTTTGATCCAATTCAAAAATAAGACCCTCGTATTATGAGTGATCTTATGCGACGATAAGTTTGGGCGCCCAAACTAATCCTTTGAAAGTAAATTTGTAATTGCTGTTGTTTGCTGCTACTGTTGGACCAAAAAAAAAAACCAAACAATACAAATGAAAATAGAAAAATCAATAACATTCACGAGATCAAAAAGTAAGTTAATAAAAATTGCAAAAAAAAAACTTCTTTGAATTTACTCAATTTTGTGACGTGCATTGAAACATACAAACTTGAAAATATCTTAAAATACATTTTCATGAAAATGGCAAAAAACCTAATTTGTTGTAAAAAAACTGGATGATCAGTGCAGGAGTCGGTTATTTTTGATTTTTCTGATGTTTTTTTAGCCCCCACTAAACCTCAACACATTGGAGTAATCAATCAGAATTTTATTAAAAAACCAACAAAACGCACACAAACAATCAACAAGTTTTTAATAGAATTTGTTTTTTAATATTTAATTAAAATAGTTTTTTATTTTTGTAATTTTGTTGTTTTTTTTTGTAATGCAGGGAGCAGCTGAGTTAAAAGTATCTAAAAGCATCAATCGAAGCTAAACTCTATTTATATAATTATAATCTAAACAACCATATATATACTAATAATATATACAACTTGTAAAATGAGAAACTTTTGCTCTTGTAGTTGTACTTTTGGCTGTCATTGCCTCCGTTGGTCAAGCCAACAAAGATACCTGTCAACAACAACACGAATGTAGCTCCACCGAATACTGCTATGGTGGATACTGTGTATCCTGTGTTTCAGATTGCGATTGTGGTTTGAACGAATTCTGTAACCTTGGTAATTTAAGAGATTTGGTAAAGTTTCTCCCTCGACCTAAATATTGTTGGAATGTCCAAACTGGAAGGCATAGTTCTAATTTACTTTTCATATTTTTTTTCCAAAACCAATAGGACCGTTACGGTACCTGCCAAAAGTTCCCATATAACAATGCCAAATGTATCCCACTCGACTCCAACTCTTTGGCTGACGAGAGAGTCGACAACTCCACCAAGTGTGCTGTCCAATACTATGACCCAACCCTCACCATCAACTCACGTATGGTTACTGAATACCAAGGAAACTGTATCAATGGTCGTTGCAGAATGTGTGACTACACCGGTAGAGTCAACAACCGTGGTTGCCTCGAAGGTAAGGGTAAGCCAAGAACCTGTGTATTCCCAGGTAAATTCGCCACCCCACACTCTGCTGAATGGTCACCAGGACGTTACTACGAAAACCCAATCTACGTTTGGCTCGCCATTTTCTTCTGTTTCATTTTCGTAATCACCGTCTTCAACATGCTCGGTTACCTCTTCCACAAGTAAACAATCAACATGGTAAAATAGGCTCTCAATATTATTAAATTTTTGATCAACAAAAATATGATAATAAAAATAAATTAAAATATTTAAAAAGTATTCAATATTATTATAATTATCTGTTTATCTCAAATCTCATTAGTCAATGTCAATAATAAAACCAGAGCAATACCATTTCCAAAAGATTGACACTTGATGATTCAAGAAAAAATAAGATTTGATTTTTACATTGGGAATTCAGACTAATGTTTTTATTGATATTTGTCTATTGATTCAATTTCCAGCGGGAACAAATGCAATCAAATAATATTGGAATATACCAAACTTCATATTTCTAACTGACTTTTATTAGGTTTTTATAATGATGACTTAAGTGGTTGAGAATAGGTTATTTCAAGGTTGATATGTTTCTCCAGCTGAGTTAAAATTGTACTTTTGCAGAGATCATTCCTCATTACATTGGAAATGATCAGTGTGTCAAGTGTATGGTTGGATAATATTGAATTGTAAAGAGACTCAATATTTTTAAAATAACAGTTGCTAATTTTCAGTGTCTTTAGAGTTTTGTTAACAGTTATTGCCTTGGCCAATGGTTCACAGTCTGTTAGTGATGGGTTGTCAGCAATTGAGATGTGTTGGAGTGTTTTGTTTCTTTCCAACATTGTTCCAAGTGATACCATAAGGTTGTTGCTATTCAATGTACCATTACATAGAGCCATAGTGTCAAGTCCACGATTGTCAGAAAGTGAATAAAAGAAATCATCATTTATGATTTGAATGTTTTCAAGTTTGAGGAAAGAGAGTGTATGATTGTGATTGAATACATCAGCAAATTGATTAGCCATGATCATGCATTGTCTTTCTGGGTCCTTAAAGTTTCCAATAGATTTGGAACAAAAGTTGTGAATGATTAATTCCTTCAATGTGTTGTTTGAAGATAGGAGACTGCAAAACTCTTTAAAGTGTTCGCAAGAGTCTTGTTGTTTGTGCCATGCAGCATCCATTGTCGGGAAGCACCCATTTCGATAGATGTAGTCTCCAGGAACCAGATGTTTTTCTCCAATGACATCATGGAAAAGATATGAAAACTCCAATATCTTTAGGTGGCTGCGTGCCAAAGCTGCATTGACATAGATGAGCTCGACAAAATCAGTTTCAATCACAGCTGATCTAAGTGAATCGACACATAGAAACTTTTGGTATCATAGTGTGTTGATAGCCCCCTTTATTAAAGCTAAGGGACAAATCAGTGGATTCCAGCAGGCTACTATTGAAGCCAAGCCTTCTTCCTCCCACAGGTATTCTTCAGTGATAATTTCTTGCTCACATTTGATGTTGACCACTGTAATGTTGAAGCGATTTTTAATTGGTGATTTCGAAAGTGAGAATATGCCTTCGACCACCAGATATAGTTGGAATTCAACTTGATCATTGTTTACAGCGGCAGCGAGGCTTTGAAGAGGAGCATTTATATCATAGACACGCGGTATGCGAAGGTGTAGCTTAAAAACTCGCAAGCTAGGAAGAGTTACTCTCCCTAGCACCTCTAGGATCTCATCAGTGTTGGCGACATTGAGCTCTACGGTGTGAAGATTATCCTTGTGGCATAGAGAATAGGGGCTATCGATTCGATCGAGTTTTGCATGTGGACCTCTCAGAAGATTCAATGAGTTGGTTCTTTCTTGAATCTGCTTGAACCATCGCCTACAAACCAAAGAGAGTCCAAGTCTCACAGCATCGCTGATGGGACTACAAAGTGCGTACTCAATGATTAGATTTTGGAGTATATCAGGTAGTTTAATTATATTCATTATTTAAAAGGGCTTGTTTTGAAATTGAATTTTTGGTGGTGCAAAGAATGATTTTTTAAATACAGGGTTACTTGTCCTTGGTCTTTAAAAAAAACAATAAAAAAGCTTCCAAGTAAAAACAATCTTATGATGATGATGTGTGGGATTTCCCATGTTTTTTTGGCATACTTACCATTTTTGTAAAGAACTGTCATTTTTAATGGTGCAGTTATGACTTACCTATTTTGGTCATTTAATATTAAATTTTAATCAACCCATTTTTAAATAAAGTACCTTGTATCTATCTAGATAGGTTTATTTGATCTACAAGTTTCAGTATAATATTTGTAAAATATAGTCCCATTTTCTCTAGGGTTAACCCTATGGGACGAAATTGTTATGATAGTTCACTATGTATTTATTGGATTTTGGAAATATATTTCTTCAAAAGATGATGATGATGGTGAGATTGGCAACACAGAATATTATTAATAATATCCCTGTGAGCTTTGATATTTATTAAATAGTTTAAACTTCTTATATACATCGGTTTGTTATCATGATAGTATTTGAATTAATAATCATTTTGTTATTGTGTCGATTCCAATTCGATCATGATTAGCTCTAAGTAAACCTGTTTATCTCGCACTACCTAGGCTTTTAAATAGGTTGACATATTGGATAGATTGTGTAGCTCTGAATAGTTTCGTGGAAGTGAGGGATAAGCACTAAAGTCGTATGCTGTTTGAATTTGATCTGCTGGGAATCCGAGATTTCCACTTGCAAACTCAGAGAGTAGTTTAGTTGCATTAAATGGAGATGTTGATGTGACTGAGCATGCTGTGTACTCAACCTCCACAGCGATTGCCTTTACATCAGCATTCAAAACAAATAGGACCAATTCTAATGATGAAATCACCAATCTCATATTTACTACCCTGTTGTTTTTGTTGTTGTCGTTGTTATTATTATGAACGTAAGTAAGTTAGCTCAGGATAGACTTAAGATTGCAACTACTAATATTATTGTTGGTTCTATAACATACAGATATCTCGTGAGTTTGTCTCTTTTTATAGCTGTTTGTTTTTTCTAGGATTGCTACAACTTCACGATCAGCTTCTACTACTGTGAATTGGCTAACCATGTAGCTCTTTTTGATCTTCTCATCAAAGGTAAGAAGGTGAAAACTCTCTAGGAGCATTCTGTGTGCCCTCTGGTAGCCTCTCTAGATAAAGCGAACATGAAATAGACCACGGAGCAACTCTTACACCACCAAGAAACTCAATCTTTTTCTCAAGTTCTTTTATATTGTCACCTTTAAAATATGCTTATCGAAAGTATTTGAATTAATATTCTATGATCATACTCGTGAAGATATATGATTAAAATGATTTACCATTTATATCCCATTATACAAATATAAACAAATTAATGAATTCAGTTGCCTCATTTATCAGATTTATATATATATATATTAGGAATTCTAAAATTTTATTTATGTTGTATGAAATAATAAAAATGGTAGAAATGATTTATTTTTTGACAAATTAGAAAATATTACAAGTAATAAAAATAATAAATAAAACGGTATTTTTCGAGGTTCCATCATATGCGTTGTTGGTCTAGTGGCAGAATTCTTGCCTACCAAGCAGGAGACCCGGGTTCGATTCCCGGACAACGCATTGGTTTTTATTTAGAATAACTTTAATGCGCGCATCAGGGGTTTTGGTTGTTTTTTTTTTTTTGCTAAAACTTCAAAAGATTGTACAGTCTGCTTGTGACGCCTTGGGTCGTGGGTTCGAATCCCGGGTTTTCCAGTTTTTCCCCATACACTTCCAGTGAACCCATGTACTTTCAAGTCTGTATGATACCATCCCGCCATGAAGAATATGTAAATTGACAAGCGAAGCCCTCAACTACGTAAACCATTGGTGTACTCTTAAAATCTTCTGTCGCTTCGAAATACTTAACAGTCCACTGTTAAAACACCTTGCTCCAAATAATAATAGGCAGTCATGCCTCTATAAAATGATGGTCATCACAACCGCCTGTGGTTGTAAAGAAATCTGTAGGCTTCTAAACCCTACCTTAAATAAACAACTGTATGGTTATAACAAAAAAAAAAAAAAAAAAAAAAAAAGATTGTACAGAGATCCACTATTAATAAGCATTCACCATTTAAATATGAGGCTCTCTGAGCTTCCTCCCGCCTCAGAAGAGTACTGCTCCATAAAAGCAGAAACTTGATGACTTGATAGAGAAAAAGAATATGTTGTACTGTGCCAGATTTAATGATGATCTAATATCTGGCGAATACCCCTCCTTGTCCCTCACCCGTGCCCTAAAGAGAAGAATGTCTGAGCCTCCTATAGGCGAAATCAGGCATCCTGAAACCGGCTCAGTGGTTAACCAGCCTCTTGAAGTTAGTGATGCCTTCTTTACTTATTACAAGAACTTATACACCGAGGCGGATTGTGACTCTTCGGTTCACGATGAACTGCTGAAACACTGGATTATTGAACCTCATGTTTCCCAATTATTCCGCTGTCAGCCAATATCGGTAGATGAGGTTATGGAAGCAATTCGGTCTACAGATCCTTCCAAGTCGCCAGGGCCTGACGGTCTTACAGGTGCCTTCTACTCCTCATTCTCGGAAGTTCTCTCGCCCGTTCTTACTGGTGTTTTCAATGACCTACTCAAATCTCCTGAGTCCATGCCGGACAGGTTTAAGATGGGATCTATTACCACCATTTTTAAGAAAGGTGACAAGCTTAGCATTGATAACCGGCGGCCTATCACTCTCCTTAATGTTGACTACAAACTGTTGAGTAAAATAGTCACCAAAAGGCTGGAACCTGTGCTGCACGCAGTAATCAATGTGTTCCAAAATGGATTCGTCCCAGGTAGACTTATTCATGATAATACTATACTCCTAAAAGAAATCATTGAGGCTGCTAAGCAGGGAAATATACAGGCCATCATTACCCTTTTTGACTTGCTTAAGGCTTTTGACTCTGTCACTCATGACTCCATTGAAAGAGTGCTGCACCATGCTAAGATACCTGCTCCATTCGTTAAGCTCATTATGGCCATGCTCAGAAACTCGCTTGCTAATGTCTTAGTTAATGGGTTTCCAACAGACTTCTTCAAAATCAATAGAGGCACCAAACAAGGTGACCCGATGTCAGCCTCCCTTTTTGTTTTGGTCATTGAGGCCCTGGCTAGAGCCATTCTGGCTGACAAGAATATTGTCGGTCTTAAGTCCGGCCCATCTCCAACAAGGCGTATTGGTCCTCCCTCGGTTGTTGACCTTGTGAAGCTCCTCCAATTCGCAGACGACACCGCCTCCCTCAACTCCTCTTTCGAAGAACTCGACCTGGTGCTTGGTTGGTTTGATAAATTTAAACTAGCCACATCTGCTAGGATCAACCCATCCAAGTGTACAGTTATCCCTCTCAATGGTATTGATGTATCCATGTCGCCTTTCCCTGTCTCCACTACCAATGAGCGCTACCTTGGGGTGATGTTTGGGTACAAAGGTCACGAATCTAAGCTAAGTACTCTCATTAATCAAATCAAAGCTGATGTCTCCCTATTCAAAAGACCTTCACTAACCCTTAGGGCTAGGTCGGCCATCATTAACTCATATGTTTTGCCTAAGCTCTTCTATCATCTCTACCTGGAGTCTCCGTCGGACGAAGATTTTACAAAATTAAACAAACTGATTAATTGGTTTTTCTCTTCCTCTAGGATTGTATCTTCAAATTTCATAACTTTAATGGCCTCCGACCGGTCTTGCTTCCCTTGGGAGGTTGGTGGTTTTAACCTCTTTGACCTTAGGCTCAGATCGAAGGCCTATAAAATATGGGTTTTCAACAGAGTCCTTGGTTCGGACAAAAACTTTGGTTATTTCAAAAATTGGAAAAACCTCGTAGCCGACCTCAAGGCCTACAAAATCAACGTTGATGACCTTCCCATCGTCGTTAAGTCTTATTATCTTCCCTGGCTTGAGTTTAGAGACAAACTAGCCTCCAACACGCGACATGGTTCCCCTATACGCCTCCCAAGCAATGAACTCCCTAGCCTCAGTGAAATCTACGGGAAGTTGTTTAAGAAGGATCATCCTTACATCAGAAGAACTGATGGTCAAAGTACCATTTCCCTGCTGACTAGATTCTCTTTTGATGAGCAGTTCAAGAACATAGCCAAAATCAAAGGTCCGGCCTGTCGGGACGTTATATTCTGTTTCTTCGCCCACGTTCTCCCCATTAACCATCTCAGGGAAGAGCATAACTGTGTCCTGTGTGGTCTTTTAATAGACTCAAAGCCATATGACCATTATTTCTTTGGTTGCATTGCTCTTTTTGGGTTAACTTTACTATCAAAAATCAAGAATCAATATAGAAGATATTGCGGTTACAATCTCCTAAACTGGTCTATCACTAACATCTCTTTTATAAATACCAAATCAGGTAAGAGAACCAAACTGCCGTTTCTGCATTTAACCGCGTGCATAATCAGAGCCATATGGAGAGTGGTGTCCAACAATCTGTATGGTGATAAGACACTTGACTTCACTAACATTCCTAAGTTGTCAAGCAAGTACTATAAAAACTTGGTTGCAATAAATTACCATAAGCTCTGTTTATCGCTGACTTCCAAAGGCACTGCTGAACCAGCCACCACCGTCGCTATCAATGAGTTCAAAAAAGACTGGAACATTTTCACCATCTCTGGTTGCGATATCCCCAATCTGGCGCTCCCGCGTTCATTTATAGATTAATATTTCATTTGGATATGAATACAAAACAAAAAAAAAAAAAAAAAAAAAAAAAAAAAAAAAATATATTTCGGACAATCACGACTGTCCCTTTGTGTCGTGAAATATATATATATAGTACACTGTGAGGTTCTGACCCTCACCATTTATTATTTAATTAATAAATTATGATCACCTGGATGATTAAAAAAAAAAAAAAAAAAAAAAAAAACTCACCATTTATTAATTAATTAATACAGATCTGCTGTTTAATTATAACAAAATATGCATAAATTGTATAATTAAAACAATACAAAATTGATTAAAGAAATTAGTATTTAGTTGTAATTTAATCATTAAATAGACTAAGTTCATCTTTAAAGTGTGAGCTTTTTGAATTGTCATGTACATCTTTTTCTGAATCAGTATCCTCAAGAAATAGATCAGAATTAAAGATACTACTTTTCTTAGTATTACTACTAGTAGCTATAGATTTGTTGGTGAAAGTTGATGCTTTGTACGGTGTTGTGCTAGTTGTTGTTTGTTGTGTAATCAAAATCTTTCCTCTTCATTCGTATCACTATCATGCTGATTTAAAAATTTAGATAAACTATTTTTGTTGGTAGTCACATTCTGTAACTCCTTTCTTTTCGCCAAAACTTTCTTATACTACAATAACAATGTTTTAGTTAGATTATTATTCATTTCATTATTCAATTCCCTCTCTCTCTCTCTCTCTTTACATACTACAGAGTCGTTCTTTCTTGCCAGAAGCAATACGTCATCGCCATTGATTATCTGCCGCTTGGCATGCTTTGCAAACATCGAAAGATCTTTACTAACTTCCTCTGATCAGATGATAAAGATGATGTTAGATATATATTATATTAATGATGTGATCGAATCACAATATAAAACAACACTCCATACTC
This sequence comes from Heterostelium multicystogenum, assembly GCA_003667245.1. Taxonomy (NCBI): domain Eukaryota; phylum Evosea; class Eumycetozoa; order Acytosteliales; family Acytosteliaceae; genus Heterostelium; species Heterostelium multicystogenum. Next base: position 25,672 of record RCNN01000264.1, read on the forward strand.
TTAGTTAATTGATATATCAGTTCAGATATAGTTTTAATCGTTTGTGGAGTCACAGTGGTCTTGTTAGGCAGCTTCTCTATTTCTCTTTCGCATATCTTTGCAACTGTGAATTGAAATGATTGCTTTAGTTTCGTTTCCAATGTTCCTTCATCATCGGCTGTTTCCTCTTCTGTGGATGCGTCATCTTCATCATCTATTTCTATCTCATCATGATAGACATGAGTATGATTATCTTTTGATTTACTACTACTGCTGCTGCTATTTATCGAAGTCGGCTTATTTTACACTTGGTCTTTTATTAGTTGTCGTTGATGTTGTTGATGTTGTTGAGGTTGTACTACTATTTTTATTGGGAGTCGTTGTTGATTTCTTTGTAGTTGATGTTTTTGTTGCTGATTGTTTACTAGTCGAAGCTTTCTTTGATGTATTAGGGGTCGTAGTGGTCGTTGAAGACTTCCTCTTCTTCTTTGATTCTGCTTCTCTTGCAGCTGAAAATGAAGTAAACAATTGCTCTTCATCATCTATTCCATCAAATATTTCATCATCATCCATCTTAGTGTCACATCAACTTTTCAGTCAGTTAATCATCAAATACTCTCTTTTTCCCAAATTTGTAAAACCGAAATAGTCTATCTCAATACATTGGTTTATCTTATCTTTGCAAACTTCTCATTTCCACTAAATCTAAAATACTCAAGACAACTGGGTGAAGGAAAATCGAACTGGAATTTCTTTGGATAGTCTTGTCTACAACCATCTCATGAATGAATGAATGTAATGTGCAATCAAATGTTGACTGGTTTTTAAGATGACTCTATCCGATAGAACTATTGTAGCTTTAATTTATTTAAATTTTTGACTTTGCTTCCAAATCTTTTATCTTTTGGTTATTAAGTATTATTTGTATATTTTGTAGGGCTAAGCTTTTCGTACGACTTTCGATAGTAGTCTTTGTATTATTTTCGGTAATAGTCTTTCTTATCTTTTCATTTTCGATCATTTGATCTAATACTTTAATTTCTTTTTTTTGTTTCTTCACATGATTTCTTGAGACTTTGCTCGCTTGAAATAAGTTCTTCCAGATGAGTTTGTCCAGATTGAACTTCTTTCTCAAGATCGATAATTTGTTTGAAGATCTCTTCATTACATAGTTCTCTGGTTATGTTGCATGAAGGAGATAAATTCTTCAACTTTGCCTCTAGTGATTCTATTTCGTTTTGTAAGCCACCAATTTCCTGTTCAAATTTTTGTATCTCTTTATCTATATCTTTAATTTTTAAATGTTGACCATTTGTAAGATCTGAATTGGAATTTGAAGATGAAGTATAACTACCACTAAATAAATAATTTATGCCTTAATAAAGAACTACACTTAACATAATTCAAACCTAACTTACCTCCTGGAGTCCATGATCGTTTGAATTTGTATAACTTGCGATTCAAAAGTAGATTCTTCTTTTCTTAGAGATTTAATTAATAATCTGATTAAATTATTGTAATGTAAATAAACTGTGACCATTCATCTGGAGCTAATAATTAAAAGTGATCTTGCAAGGATTCAACCCAATTAATGTATTGTGACTCGTTGATAATGACATTCGCTTCTTCCAATGTAAAAATTCCCCATGTTCTAGAAAAGCAATTAATAAGTTTATATATACTGGATTGAATGTTAATCACTTACTCTGCTTTTGTATAGGTATCTATTACCTTTTGGATATTGTTGTAGGTGGTTTCGGCTTTTATCTTTTCTCTGAACATCTGGATTTTCCCTGTGAAAATTGAACAACATCACAAATATAAATATTTAAGTATTATTTTAGCTATGTAACCTAGACAGACGTACAATTGAGTTGTAAATAACTTGTCAAACTCTTTATAATAACCAAAGATTTTCAAAATGTAGCTTGATATTTTTGAAGCATTTCTTGGCAGAATCCAAGTCGACAATGGGGGCACTGCCAAAAACTGGAATATTCTTTCCCAACGGATCCAATATACTTATGAGGAATACTTTTTGCTGATATTTAGATCAAACATGTTAGCGAAGGGATTAAAATATTGAAGAGATAGATACATACAACAGTATAGTAAGGCCTAAAAGTTGGATCAATAGATTCTGTTTGTATATATTTGAACTGTCATAGAAAGATACCAGCACTATGTAATCGTTCATATTGATTTTCCATTCAGGAAGTGATGTAAACTTATCATCCTCACTCTTGGCGTATCTATAAACGTACAAAAACAGGTAAAAATGTTAGTTTTATCAGGAAATCAATTTGATTTAGTTGCAGGCTTTGAAACAACATACAGCAATTGATATAATTCTCCAAGTGTAATGGTGTGTTCTTGCCAGGCCCCTAGGATAACCAAACTAATTTGAATAGATTTGATCCAATTTGATTCACATATTTGTGGTAATGTTATTCTTTTTTCTGAATCAAACTCCACCATCTTTTCCAAGAGCTCTCTTAGGTTTGGATCTTTAACCTCCAATAGTCTCTGAGCAGGAAGTTGGTTTGATTTGGAAGTCAAGAGATCCAAGACTGTAATACCCAATGAAAAGATATCAATTCCCTTATGATAAGATTTTAATCCGACTTCAGGAGCACGATAGCCCTCAGTTCCAACCCTTGAATTCATTTCTTCTTGAGGGTTGGTATTTTGTTTTGAAAGTCCAAATCAGACACTACTTCCACAAGGCAGGGGAGAGTTAGCAATTATTAGATTGAAGAGAGTTAAGTGGTCGACACATACATTTACAAATGATCCTATTCTCTACGCTATGGCAGTAAGATATTGCCAGGCTTAATGTCTCGGTGTATTAAGTTAAAACTGTGTAGGTATGTTAATCCTGCTAACAATTGAACAGTAAATGATGGAACAAGAGTAGAATGAACTTTATGTTTCTTTAAAAAATCTCTCAATGAACCTTCACTACATAATTCAAAAGCATAGGTGTTTTGATTCTTTAGATGATGTTAGAGAGCAGATAAGAGAGGTAATTAAGCGTATGCGAGAGAGAGTGTGAGGCATATGAGAGTATATATGAGGGTGAGAGGGAGGAGAGAAAGTGAGAGAGTGAGTAAGTGATAGAGAGTGTGCGAAGAACTACATACAATTAACTCTATTATATTCACAATGTGAGGGTGTCTCTTTGTATTCTCTAAGCTCTTTAAAATTCTATACTCAATATCATTGTATTTGGTGGTTGTTGTGTGGAATTTAATGGCAACTCTTTCCTTTGTTTTGTTTTTGTTGGCACTGAATACTTTGCTAAATCCACCTTTTCCAATCAATCCTTCAATAGTATAATTATACCTTTTCAGTAGTTCTAACTGTTGTGTTGTAGGTTTATCCATAGCTTTCATATTTAAATTCACCACCCAATATTATAAACTAGGTTGCTACTGTAGATTTGGCTAGAAGAAACTTAAATTTTTGATTCATCAAGTTATCCGGTCCTGTTTTTTTAAAGAGAAAAACAACACAAAATTTCATTCACTTGTAAGATCTTAAAAGTGAGAGAGGCACACCCACTCAACATTGATTAGACTGCTAGCTACTTTATAGATAGCAGGAGTGATGGAGGACTGGAGAAGTACTATTAAAGATTTCGAACGTCAAGTGTTTGTGCAACGAATGTATGTCCCATAGGTTATTACTTCATTATTCATCATCCATCATCCATCATCATAGGATATTGGATGTATGTACTCATTGATATTGATACTAATAGCTGAATGAATATAAAGTGCTCAATTGCTTCGGAATGACAAGAATGAAGAAGCTGAACTATATGAGAAAGAAAATATTTGCTGGAAATCATGAATCTGTAAATATCCCTTGATGCATTTTTAATAGACCATAGACAGTAGCTAACTATCCTATCTGTATTACTATGTAGAAAGAAAATATATCGAATCCATAGCTAGGATTGCTGTGGCACTTAAACTCAACAGAAACAACATCAATTTTTACTAATATATTTGTTTTATTTAAAAATTAATATGAAATTATTATAAATCAGCACCCATCATCATGGCAGCGGATTGTTCATCTTGATCAGCTTCCAATGATGAGCTGCACTTCACTAAGATGTATGTCAATGTTGCTCCGTCGAAGGGTGGGTTGGTAGATGGGTTGTAGACAATTGATAGTTCATATGGATTGACGACTTGTCCCTTGACAGTGGTGTATCCATTAAATGTCCAGGAGCCTGGATAGTAAAGAGTACCGATACCAGTGAAATAATTACCATAGGGTTCCATGGTGATATTAACTAAAAATGGGTTTCCAGTGGCCACTGAAAAACTGTTGAATTGACTCTTAGAGGCAGTTACTACAACTTGGGTTGGGTTTGGAATGCATTGACCTTGGTTGAGCCAAACATATTGACCTGGTGAAATGGTAACTAATAAAATAATAATCAAAAATCAAGTTGTATTAATAATAGTTTTAATTGATTCTAAGATGTCCAATTGTGGAGAGATACCTACGATAGCAAGATGCAATTGAGAACAATGAGAAAATGGTGAAGATTATGTATTTGTACATTCTTATTGCAATATATATAAAGATAATTAAAAGACTAATAAATGAATTGGATTGTTTAACAATGTTTTAATAACAATAGACGAACCATAAAAATAAAAGAATATCTTGAAGAAAAGACAACAAAACAAATAAATGCAAAGATGATGTAAGATATTTTTTATTATATCTTTAGATAATTGAAACTCAGTTATGACCAGTACCATAGTCCAGGCACCTCGTTTGACTGGTTTCTTTTGTAAAATCAAAAAAAATCAAAGTGGATTTTACACTTTTAAAAATCCCTGTTTTAAAAGTGAACATAAAACTACGAAACACGATACCATACCCATCATTTTTAACAGAAAAAATACATCAGGATACCTGATTTTTTAAAAAAATCACGATAATTCTAATTAAATCTGTCAACAATAATCATGGATATTTATTAAATTCAATTGTTTTTTACTCTTTTTAAACTTCAAAATTTAGTTTGCATCCAATAAAAGACGAATAATCATATTCATTCATTTCTATTCATTTTATTTCACTATTACATTTCCTTTTTAATATTTTTAAACAAACAAGTTTATATATTTTTATATATTTAATAATAAATAATGTCAAAGTTATTAATATTATTGGCTTTCTTCAGCTTCTTTTCAGTTTCAATGGCAGGTAATATTGACATTTTGTATTTCAAAACGATGGAATATTAATGAAAAATGTTTTTTTTAGTTCCATTCATCTATCCAGGACATATATCTGGCAAAACTTAGGCCAATGTGCTTACCCAGCTATGGTCAATCTTACAAATATCGGTGGTGTTTATTAATAGTTATTCGGCAGATACTGGAAACCCATTTTTAGTTAATGTCACACTAAATTCTGACAGTACATTCGTTGGTCAAGGTGCTTTTTACAACCAACCAGGATGGAAGTTTCAAGGTTACACCTATGTGTCAGGAAAGGTCCTAGATCAATACACTCTCTATATTAATTACGCTCAAAGTTCAAACCCCTATTTTGGAGGTGCCACTCTCTAACTATATGTTACAATCATGCAATTTCGGAACTGAACAATCCTCTCTTCTCCAAAATTCAGATTTATCAACCATGAAATCTTCAATGATTATGATGGGTGGTGATTTCCAATAAATCAGATCATCCGCAAAATCAATTCTTCAATAAAAATCAATCATTTATAATATTTATTAGATATATACTTGTTTTGAAAGATGGTTTTAAACTCTACAATCAATCAGAAAAGATAAGATTAATATTTTTTTGATGAAGAAGGGCTACAATGATTTAAGATTGCAATTTGCAAGGTGCATTGTCTTTTTAAAAACTTGAGAACCCACCCAAGACCATCAAACACCACATCTTGTTTGCCTCTCTTTTACAAAAAAATTTTGCAAAACATTTTTATTTTTATTTTTCCATCACTTTTTTATTTTTTTTGCACCAGATTTACATTGTTATAATCGTTTAGTGAGATGAAAAATCAAAAGCAAGCAAATCATAATAAACAATCATCATTCAATCATTCAATCAAATTATAGATAAAGAAATAGATTAATAATAAATACTATTGAATTATGTTATAAATATAGCTACAATTATTAATAATATATTATTGCAATTTGTATAATATACAAGTAGATATAGATAGATAGTAGTGTACTCATATATAACAGAAATAATATTTATAAATAGAACAAGCATCGACGACCACAATATATATATATATATATAGAGTTTAATAATAGTGACACTAAAGATAAATACACAACTATTATAAAGTTAGTAATAATTAAGAGTACAAGAATAAGTTGGTCATTTGATTTCATCTATTTCCTTTGTATTTTATCAAAAATCACTTATCAATCAGACCAATCCAATGTCATTGTAACTTAACTCATTGAAATAGTTATTGAATTACATATATACACAATCTTATGTTTAGCATTGAACAGTAGTTTAGTATAGTACAATTCATACCGATTATTATTATTATTAAATTTTTTGGTATTTATCAAACGAAAACAATGCTTCATTCATTCATGCATGTTAAACACGAATTATTCAAGTGTGATTACTTGACCAACCATTGGTTGGATCACCACACTTATTACTTTGCGATGTGTGGGTGAGTGTGAGTGCGTGTGTGTCAATATGTGTGATTAGTTTTATAATGTTTGTTGGTGACACACACCCACATACACATAACTCATCACTTCAATCCATCCAAGAAAAGAACAAGTGTTTTTTGATGTTAAATCTATTAAAGATAAATAGATCGATAACAGATAGATAGATAGATAGAATACAAATCAATCAATCAACCAATCAGACTTCAAGTTTACTAAATAACTTACTTCAATGACCCAACCAACTTATTGATTATATTATTAAGATTGATTACTAATTCATTCACTATCATATATCAAGTCAAAACAACTGGAATAGAATAGAATTAGAATCTACAATACAACTAAACTAAATCTATCGAATAGTAAAAAGGAAGAAGAAACTGTAGCAAGAAAGAAAGAAGGAATAGTTCATTGATTGACCGACTGTCTGGCCTACTGATTGAAGGATAGGGAAGTTGTTATTCTTTGGGTTTGCGAAGCTCATGCTCACTACCCTTTAAACGAACTATATATAAATGAAGATATTATATACTTGGGGAAAGGGTAAATTAGGATTGTTGAACGACGACGACGACGACGATGATGATGATGATTAACAATCATAGTTGCTATGAAAAAATAGGTAAAACTGGTAATACATGTCACAATGTCGATAAGAAACTACCAACACCCCATCGGTCTTGATTTCGTTGAACTTGGATCAACTTTCGATGGGTGTCAATCACTCTGCTGCCATTGTCAACGGCGAGTGTTTGATGTGGGGAGAAGTCATGGGTAGAAAGCACACCACCCTCTTTAAGATCGTCTGGAAGAAAGTGGTCACTAGCGTGTCGTGTGGATTCAATCACACTCTTCTTCTCACCGAGGACAGACGTGTCTTTTTCGATGGGACTAAATGGAGCCGGACAACTTGGTGTTGATATTGGCGATTCTGCAGTTCCTCTGCCCATTGTTAGCGCTCCCCAGCAAACATTGCCAAGATTGTTGCAGGAAACCAGGTTAGCGGTGCCATCAGTGACACCGGCCAGATGTACACCTGGGGCAGCTGCAAGTATGGACAGCTAGCAAACGGACGTCAGTCTGAACGTATTCCATCAAACTACACCAACCGTAATATTTCCGCCAATTGACAAGCGCGAAGTCCGCTGGCAGAAAGTGGTTTTTGGAGATCAGCATACACTTGCCCTGACAATTGAAGGTGCAATCTATTCTTGGGGATCGAATTCTCGTGGACAGCTAGGACTTGGTCACCATAACGACAAACTGGCGCCAGTACCACTGGAGCCTCTCTCAACAATTGCTGGCTACAAGATGCCCGCTATCGATATAGACGCTGGACAACTGCACTCTGCGGCACTCACAAATGACGGCGTCGTGTTTATGTGGGGATCAAATGTATATGGACAGCTTGGAAATGGAGGTGTTGAAGACAGCAATATTCCGGTGCGCATTAAGGTCGACGTGGAAGACAAACGTATTCAGGCCATAGCACTCGGACTAAATCATACTATCCTGTTGACGACATCAGGTGAAGTTTATACTTTTGGTTCGGGTGAGTCTCACCAACTTGGTCATGGAAACACACGTACTCGTATGTGGCCATCACTAGTGGTACGGCCAAAGATGAGAGCCTCTGCTATTTTTGCTGCAGGGGACTGCTCTGCGCTATTTGTAGAAGACGATCAGTCGATCATCTCTGGAATTAGAAATTGAAAAGACAATCACTCCCCAACAAGGACGCCGTAATCTCAGTGTCTTCGTTGGAACTTGGAATTGCAATGGAAAGCGATCAACAAACTTGGCCAACTGGTTACTTTCAAATTTCATATTCGCCCGATATTATAGCGATTGGACTGCAAGAGATTGTCAACATGAAGGCAGGTGCCATAGTAAAAGCAACAGCAGCTGATAAACAGAACAACAAAGAAAATGCATATCATCCATGGAAGCACGATATTGAGCAAACACTTTTCACTGTGCTCTGGTGGATGTAAATACGTAAAAGTTATGAATAAGATATTGGTCGGACTCATGATTCTTGTTTTCGTCAAAGAAGAACATGCACCTCATGTATTGGATGCACGTGGTGCGATTGTTCCTTGTGGAGCAATGGGTAAAATTGTAGGTTATAAATATTTCTTTAAAATCAGACCTAGGTCTCGTACTAACCAATGTCTTCCATTCCAGGGAAACAAAGGAGGAGTTGGAATCAGATTTTCATTATATAAAAACTGGATTTTGTTTTATAAATTCACACTTGGCAGCAGGACCATCTCACGAGAGAGTGGAACGTCGTGCCCAAGATTTTAAAAAGATTCAGATGATGTCGTTCGATAATCACGTCTCGATTCTGGATCACGAATGTCTACTGTGGTTTGGCGATCTTAATTACCGTATTGATTTGCCCCAGTTTGACTGTAAGCAGGCTGTAGCCAACAAAAATTATCCATTGTTGCTTGCGAACGACCAGCTCACCAACGAGAGAAAAGCTGGACGTACTTTTTATCGGATTTCAAGAGGCACCCATAAATTTTGCGCCAACCTATAAATATGATGTAGGAACAACCACATACGACACCTCTGAGAAAATGCGTACACCATCCTACTGTGACCGTATTCTGTACCGTGGTGATACTATCAAACCACTCGTTTATCGACGTCACGAATTAATGGAATCAGACCACCGACCAGTATCAGGTTTATTTTTGATAGAGGTGAAGGATTATCCAGTTAGTATGTCTGCTGCTAGCGGGTGGACAAGAATTAGACAAGCTGTTTTAAATCATGATCGTGCTGAATCACCTGATATTTCCAACAACACCAACAACAATACACTAAAAATGTCACTTTCACTTGGTAACCTTAACTTCAGTAACCAACAAAATAACGATAGGCAATCAACAACATCTTCACTTATCTACAGACAGATTACCAACTAAACAACTTCCAATCCCACCAGTACCTCCAAAGCTAAAGAAATCACTCCGCGACTCTAGCTCATCCACTTCATCTAATTCATCTTGGACATCGATAAGCAAGAGCAATAACCGAAATGATTTTGTAATTGGATCGCTTCCATCTAGCCAGTATTCAAACTCACCTCGTCCACTCAGAAACTATCACTTTCGGCAGAAGATTTGCAATCGAAAGGTCCAAGTGCACATCGCTATCATTCCAGAAACGTTATTGGTTCAACCAGATCTGGTTCATCCAATTTTAGCAAACCTACAGGATTATCCTCAGATAGTTCAAATGTAGCTAGTGGCAGCAATGGCTTACCAACAATTGGTTCATCACATGTTATCATCATCCCAGGAACCAATGGAATGAACGATAGCTTTACATCGTCAATCGAGAGTAATCTCAGCGATTTATATTTAGTCCACCCAATAATATTGTGGCCAGCAACAATAATCCAGATTCTGTTTACAATCACGATAATCCAATTGTAGTAGAAGATTCTAAACAGATTATCCAAGAAGACCCAAATTTCCTTGACATTGACTCATCATCAGACTCCAACTCTGATTGCTGCGAACTCCCAGATACCACGCCAGTCAACTCGACATGCCATCTCGAAGATCTCCCACTCAATTTCTCGGAAACCCTTCTCCGACGAAGATGAAGAGTCACCGGACTCACTGACCTGCAAAAAATCACATTGTAAAAGTAATATAAACACAGGCGAAGATGATAAATATTTCGAATCAATTGACGATCTCAAAGTGGTGAATAACAGAAATTCAAGACTCATCGAAATTCCGCAACCACTTCGACTCTCTGGTTCTAATGTACAGACATTCCTCTGTGAAGAAAATTCATTGGATCATCTATTGATTGAAAAGTATATTCCACTCACTTCAAGCGTCGATTTAAACTCCAGTGATAACAGTAATTTTAGTGCTGGAGAGCCCGACCACTCGAATGGAGTACATTCTCTCACAGACTCTAATCAAAGTTTACGTTCATCGACCTCTCCATCTTCTTCCAAATGGACACCATCCAAAATTGTATTAGGTAACCAAAGAAAGAAAGAATAAAAATTAATATCAATTATTCTTTACTAAATATTAGTTATAGTAATCATAATAATTGATTGATTATTAATAATAAATTTGATTTATTATATGATTTCTCAAGCAGCAGAATGTATCTATAATTTTGAGATTTTCATTATTTATCTATCTTTTTGTGTGTATGTATGAAAAATAATGAAATAGTATTTGATGTGTGTGGGGGTAAATGTTTTATTATTATTTTATTGTAATCATCCTCCTTTTATATCATTTTAGAGACATTCAACTATGAAATATTATTAAAATGCATCTGAAATCTTGACCAATAAATTATTAGTAGATAATCATCAATAGAATGTTCAAATTTTGTAACAAGTAATTGTTGTGTATTACTTTGCTCATTTTTGATTGATTGATTGATTGATTACTTTATACTCTATGATATACAAAAAATATCATATATATATATTTAAAACTCAAGCTATGAAACTATTTTACATTTATTTATTTTTATATAGTTTTTATTGGAGAACAGTTTTAGGATTTGGAGAAGATTTATTATATTTGGATACTGAGTCCAATGGAGAACCCAATTATCTATTTGTTTTATTAGAGAGTTTAAATTCAATTGAAGGAAGTGCTCCATCAATTCAAATTTATTCTCAATCGATAAATGATAGGTCAGAAAAGAACTACCTAAATATGGAAATAAATACAATTATGGGGAACTACAGTGATTTCTCCGAAATATCTTTTATATCTAATGATCATACAGTAAGATTCTATCTTAAAACTTTTGGTATTCACACTAATTTTCCAATTTTTAAAATAGGTAAGATTATACGGTCGAGAGTGCTCCAATATAGATGGTTCAATATGGAGAGTCTTCATGGATTTGGATGTCGATGGAACCTATCAAACCAATGGAGTTATATCTGTTGAGAAATCCATGATGAGTGGAGAATTTGTTTCCAATCATAAATATGTATATAAACCAGTTCAATTCCTAAATAGATACATTGATGACGAAATGGAGATTCATGGACTGGTAGTTTTAAACAATAAATTGAGTTTGGCATCTCTTGAAACAACCGAATTAAAAGAAATAAGAGCATCAGACTACACCTATATTGAAACACCTATTGAAATGGATGTGGCTCGAATGGAACAACTTAATAGTAGCTCGAGATCCTATTAATAGGAAATACACAACGATGGTTATAGGAGTTGCTGATGAACAATTATCAAATACCAAATCAATTATATAGCAACATTCGATTTAAATGATAGGTCTCTGAATATGTTGAAATACAGGATAATGACTATGGAGACGAAATTGTAGGAATATGCATCTTTGATTCTCAGATTGTTTGTCGTGTCCAACAGCTTATTTACAAATGATGCCTCTAATTGGAAGATTGATTTAAATCTTCAAACAGTAGACAAGTCAATGGGAATAGCCCATAGAGTCAGCAATATAATCCATTCTGGCAATCCTCGATTATTGTTCACTCTACTCGAATGAAACAGATACTCTGAGTATCTATAATTTCGAATCCAATACTATTGATCAGAGATCCGTTCAACTCGATCTACCATCTGGCTATAATATAAAGGAATACTATATTTCCAACTCTTTTACATCTCCAGCGATATCACTGATATTCAGCTCCAAACATCAGAATGTATCAAGCCTTTTAATAATCTTTAGTTTAATAGTACAATAAATTTAAAGAAATTCCTAAGTTGAAACAGGAAGGAGATCGACCATACTGCTTTCTTTAAATAGCTTTATTGATATAATGACAGGTGATGAGGTGTTGTTTGATCGATCGAGCTGCGACATTATTGTCTTACTTTCTTTAGTTCTTGTTCATTTTCTTCATAAACTATTTTCACTTAATGCCTATAGATAGATCAATGTGTCAGTAATCAACCTACAATATTTAGTGTATTTATCAGGGACATACTCTCTTTTGATTTTTGGGTTTTGATATCTTCGACCTCCAAGATATTTCTCATTTTCTTTTGAAAACGAGTTTGAATTGTCTTCTTCTTGCGCACCTTTATCGCTAGTCATCGACATATCTGCTAAGGATTCATCATTATTTTCTGTTGTTAATGCTGGTATATCTTGTGGATCAGCTGGTTTATCCTTGTCAGTACTTTGTGAAGTAGTTTCTTTCGTGGTTGATTCCTCAGTAATTGGTAAATTATCTGTGGTTTCTCTTGAGATGCCTGAGATGATGCTTGCTCTTTCTTTACATTGTTTATTTTCTCTAAATCGTCGACGTGATTGGCAAACCATGGGTGTGTAAGTGCCTGATCGATGGTTAGTCTCTTTCGACATCAACTAGAATCAAATGTTTGATCAAATCTTTAGCTTCATCGCTGATTGGGTCCCAGTAGGGTGAAGGGAATGAAAATCCTCCACGCTTGACCTTGTCAAAGAAGTGAGCATCTGAAGGGTCGCCAAAAAGGTGGAAAAACCACATAACAAAATGTACATGATAACACCGATCGACCACACAAGTCGACTGACTTTCCATAACCTTCACGCTCACCCTTGGTCAAAATCTCCGGTGCTACATATTGAGGTGTTCCACACATCGTCTTCATGTAGCTTCCTTCGTCCAATGCACGACTCAGTCCGAAATCCGAAATCTTTTATAATAAAACTGTCGGGTCTCGCCAACAAAATATTCTCTGGTTTCAAATCGCGATGAGCGATGCCTTTGTGATGCAAGTAATGCACTGCATTACAAATCTGACGCATTACATATCGACACACTGGCTCAGAAAACTTTTGCTCTGCCACAATCTTATCAAATAGCTCCCCTCCTGTGACCCTATATCACTTAGTTAGCATCCAAGTTAGCGCAACAGCAAATTTCCTACCTACAGTTCCAAAACTAGATATAAGTTCTTTACGGTTTCGAAAACCTCTTTAATTGAAATGATATTCTCGTTCTTTACTTTTGTCAGTACATTTACTTCGTCCATCAAAGCATCTTTCTCTTGCTGGTCATCGACATCTTCTTTTTATCTATAACTTTCAGTGCATATTTCTGACCTGTTTCCTTGTGCACTGCCAATCTGACTGTAGCAAAGTTACCTCTGTTTAGCGTTCCGATGATATAATCAGTCAAGATGGAGTCTAATGAATCGAACAGCTTCTACTTACGTTCCCAATACCTCTCTTAGGTCATAGTAGGGTTGTGGACCACCTTGGTCAATCTCTGCTTTCTCTTCGGAGCAGTCCTGATAGATGTAGGAGATACGCTCGGGACCCTGCTTAGGAATGATGGAAATCTCACAGCCATTACTAACCAAAATCTTGCTTCCTTTGCCAATGAGCTCTTTGTTAATAAAGGTACCATTGGTCGATGTGTCCTCGAGGAAGACAATGTTTTGCTTGGCAGTTGGGTCACGGTAGATCTTTGCGTGCTTACCACTGACAGTTGGCGTGTTGAAGACTACCTGACACAAAGCAGGAGTACGTCCAAAAACGACAACATTCTGTTTAAGCTCTACGGAGGGTAGATAGGGTTGAGCGACACCAGCTTGCCCCATGTAACACCATCACCAATTTGCAGCACATCTACTTGTTGTTCTGATGGCGCGGCCTCTACCTCTTCAACAGGTTGAGCCTCCACTTTATCCTCCATTTTATAATATTAATACTGCGACCCAAGTAAATTAATTGATCAATCTAGATTTATTAATTTCAATATGATTGCACACTGTTTTTTGATGAGGCAAAAAAAAAAAAAAAAACAATAAAAAACCAGATTCCCAGAAAATTAATTAGTTTTTCCAAAAAATAAAATGATCTTGATAATAAAGACAAGTTCTTAAATGGTAATACAAAATAGTATTTATTGATCAAAATATATGGAATTAAGTCATTTAACCAATCGGAAAGCGGTCAGGACTCATTATTGGACTTTTTTGGCAACTAAACGCATTCTGGATTCATCTGGTCCAACAAAATAGTCAAGTTTGGTTGTTCCATTGTAGGCCATAACAGTAGGGATTCCAGATAAAGACTTGACCTCAGGGTAGTCCTATGATTTAAATATTAGGATAATGGCTGTAAACAATATCATTTTTAAGGTAGACTTACAGGCATATTATCAATGTTTGCTTTGATTACAGCTAAAGTTGGGCTAGCTTTTGCTATATCATCAACAACATGCATAACTGATTAACAAACTGCACTCCATCTTGAAATTTTAAGTAAGTACATATTAAAAAAAATCAATGATAAGATAACTACTTACTCAGCATAGTAAAAGATATACTTTTTACCTCCTTTTCCTACAATACTTGACATCTCAAAGCCATTTTTTGGAGTGTATATAGTCATTTTAAGTTTTAGTTTATATTTCTATTTGAATGTTTTTATTGAATTTGGACAATTTGTGTGCCATGGACCAGAATTTATAGTTGTAAACTCATTATGATATATATTAAAATTAATATTATAAAATTAATATTATAAAATTATCATTTAACGTTCTTTTGTAAATTGCCCTTATTTGATTGAATATTGTATTTTCAATTCAGACTTGTGAACTCAAACAGTTCAGACATGATTGATTTCCCCAAAAAAAAAAAAACAATCAAAAATATCTTTTGTGTGTTGGCAATTTACCACTTTCGCAAACAGTTGGAGTGTTTTCATATCCCAGTTTTATTTTAAGAAGATTTTAAATATATTTAATTTAAACAAATTTCAATTATAATAAAGGCGGTG
>RCNN01000265.1:0-20882 GCA_003667245.1 Heterostelium multicystogenum
GTACCCGGATATCCAGCTGGAACTGAACAGCAACGACCTGATCATCGACCTGCTGGAACAGAGCACCCGACATCGGCGATTCGTATCGGTGCCCTGGCCGACTCGACGTGCACGCCCGCTCACTGGGTTGCAGCCCGCTGCATATCCTCGCCAGCCCGGCGTACCTTGAGCAACACGGCACGCCCAGCACCGTAAGCCGAACTGGCCGAACACACCTTGCTCGGTTTCACCAGACCGAAACCCTGAAACTGGCCGCTGCGCCATGTGCACGGGGGATCGCTGGCAGATCCAGCCGGGCGTCGCCGCCTCCAGCGGTGAAACCTTGCGCCAGTTGGCGCTGGAAGGCAGGGCATCACCCTGTCTATCGGACTTCATGACCGGCCCAGGACATCAAAAGCGGGCGCCTGATACCGGTGCTGGCAGAGTTCAACAGCGGCTATCGCCAGCCGATCAATGCGTGTACTACCGCAACTCGCAATTGGCCTTGTGCGCATCCAGTGCTTCCTGGACTTTTATCCAGGGCAAGCTGTCCAGCTACGCCCGTTGATTCGTGACCCCTGCGCAAGAGTGAATTGGGCAATGCGGACTTATTCGGAATGGATGGGGCCGCAATACTGAGTCCTCAATTACTACGCAGGGAGACACCTCCATGAACGTATTCATTACCGGCGCTGCCGGTTTTATCGGCGGTTCCATCGCCACTGCCTGGTCAAGGCCGGCCATAACGTCACCGGCCCTGGTGCGCAGCACCGAACAGGCCGCGGAAATGACGGCACTGGGGTTCACGCCGGTGATCGGTACGCTGGATGACAGCGCGCTGTTGACCGAGCAGGCGAAGAAAGCTGACGCGGTGATCAAACGCCGCCAGCAGCGACCATCGCGGCGCCGTGGAAACCTTGCTGGCCGCGCTGCGCGGCTCCAACAAAACTTCCTGCACACAGCGGTTCGAGCATCGTTGGCGATGCGTCGGGCGGTAAGTCCAGCGATGTCATCTACTTTGAAGACAACCTGCCGGCGCCGACTGTCGACAAGGCTGCTCGCGGTGCCATCGACAACCTGATCCTGGCTGCCGCCAAAGATGGCGTGAACTCGGCAGTGATCTGCAACACCCTGATCTACGGTCACAGCCTGGGCGTCAAGCGCGACAGCGTGCAGTTGCCACGCTTGCTTAAACAGGCACGCAAAAGCGGTGTGGTTCGTCATGTAGGTACCGGCCAGAACATCTGGTCCAACGTGCACATTGAAGACGTGGTTGCGTTGTACGTGCTGGCGCTGGAAAAGAATGTGCCGGGCACTTTCTACTTTGTTGGAGAGTGGCGAAGCGGCGTTTGTCGACATGACCACCGCGATTGCCGAAGCGCTGAAGCTGGGTAAACCACAGGATTGGCCATTGGCGGATGCCGAGGCCCGAGTGGGGTTAATGAAATGGCCAACTATGGCCTGGGCTCCAACAGCCGGGTGCGCGGCAAGCATGCTCGGGAATTGCTGGGATGGGCGCCGAAGCGGACTTCTGTAGTTGAGTGGATTCGCAACGAGATGGTTTGATGTTCGCTTGAGACCGAGGCTAGCCCTTTCGCGAGCAAGCCCGCTCCCACATTTGACCGAGTTCCAACTTTGGAATGCGGTCAAATGTGGGAGCGGGCTTGCTCGCGAAAGGGGCGACTCGGTCCAACGGTCTTACCCAACACTAGCCCACCCCGCCCAATTCCGTACCATCCCCAGCCTTATCCCCCGCAACTCCCCGGTACTTCAATGAACCTCACCCGTCTGCGCGCCGACGCCCTGGCCGGACTCACCACGTCTTTTGCCTTGCTGCCCGAATGCATCGCCTTTGCCCTGGTGGCTCATCTCAACCCGCTGATGGGCCTCTACGGCGCATTCATCATCTGCACCCTCACCGCGCTGTTCGGCGGCCGGCCCGGCATGGTCTCCGGGGCCGCCGGCTCGATGGCGGTGGTGATCGTCGCGCTGGTGGTGCAGCACGGCGTGCAGTATCTGTTGGCCACGGTATTACTGGGCGGGTTGATCATGGTCGCCTTCGGCCTGTTGCGCCTGGGCAAGCTGGTGCGCATGGTGCCGCACCCGGTGATGCTCGGGTTCGTCAACGGCCTGGCGATCATCATTGCCCTGGCGCAGTTGGAGCATTTCAAGAGCGGTGACACCTGGCTCAGCGGCACGCCGCTGTACGTAATGACCGGGCTGGTCGCGGCAACCATGGCCACCGTCTACCTGCTGCCGCGCCTGACCCGCGCCGTAACCGCCAGCCCTGGTGGCGATCCTCGGCGTAGGCCTGGCGGTGTACCTGCTCGGCCTGCCGACCCGCACCCTGGGCGACATGGCCCACATCGCCGGCGGCCTGCCGACCTTCGCGCTGCCACAGATTCCCTGGACCCTCGAAACCCTTCACATCATCGCGCCCTACGCGATTCCTGATGGCCATGGTCGGCCTGCTGGAAACCCTGCTGACCCTCAACCTCACCGACGAAATCACCGAAACCCGCGGCTACCCGGACCGCGAAAGCGTGGCCTTGGGTGCCGCCAACATGGTCTCGGGCCTGTTCGGCGGCATGGGCGGCTGCGCGATGATCGGACAAACCGTGATCAACCTCAGCTCCGGCGGGCGCGGGCGCTTCTCCGGGGTATTTGCCGGGGTGATGATCCTGTTGTTCATTCTGTTTCTGTCACCGCTGATCGAGCGCATTCCGCTGGCGGCGCTGGTGGGGGTGATGTTTGTGGTGTCCCAGCAGACCTTTGCCTGGGCGTCCCTGCGGGTGATCAACAAGGTACCGCTCAACGACGTGCTGGTGATCATGGCGGTGACGGTGATTACCGTGTTCACCGACCTGGCGACGGCGGTGCTGTGCGGGATTGTGATTGCGGGCGCTGAACTTCGCCTGGCAGCAGGCGCGCGAGCTGTACGCGGATGAGCACATGGAAGCGGACGGCAGCAAACTCTATCGGGTGCACGGCACGCTGTTTTTTGCCTCGACCACGCCGTTTTTGAATCGCTTCGATCCGGCCAACGACCCGGCCCAGGTGACGCTGGATTGCCGTCACTTGAGCTTCGTCGACTATTCGGCGATTGCTGCGTTGATGACCTTGCGCGAGCGCTACACCAAGGCCGGCAAGCATTTGCGGGTACTGCACCTGTCCGAGCGCTGCCGCAAACTGCTCAAGCGGGCCCGGGTGCAGCACGACTGACCGTTGTTGAAGTGCGATGATCGTTCCCACGCTCTGCGTGGGAACGCCGCTTTGGACGCTCCGCGTCCGCTCTTAAATATCGTGAACGCGGAGCGTTCACAGGATGCATTCCCACGCAGAGCGTGGGAACGATCATATGGTCCGACCAGGTTTTCCCAATTCCTGGGCGCGGGTCTGGGTCATGTCCAGCACGCAGCCGGAGCCGTTGACCTGATTCAATGGTGCCGCCGGTGGCCGAGCCGATGAAGCCGCAATTGGCATCGCGAAACTTGAGCCACTGGCGCTGGACGTCCTGCAACTGCTGCTTGCGGTTGCCTTCCATCGCCGTCATCGCGTTTTTGTAGGCGGTATTCAGGCGCGCGTCCTGCACTTGGTTTCCTTGGCGTTGCAATCGACCATGTCGGCGGTGGTGTTGGCGCCGTCCATGCATTTTTTTCAGGGCCGGGTTCTCGTCGGCCGAAGCCGTGCCCGCACAAGGCCAGCAACAGTGCGCCGGCGGCGAAAGGAACAAGCAGGGGGTTACGATTCATTCTGGGTTTTCCTGGTCATGAGTCGGTGTGCAGTCTAAGACTCGGCCTGCGCAGTTGAGTTTCCAGCCCCGGCGATCTTCATGTAAGAACGCCCCCCGAATTTTCATCCACTGACCCTGGGCATATCCCTGCGCGACAGGGCTTGTCTGTGGGCGAAAATTACTTTCATAAAAATTGAAAATGCACCTCGGTAATGATTTATGACTTTCACAACCCTATTCGACGTGACCTTTCCGAGGAGTACCGCATGGCCGCATCACCGGGGTATTGGCTGTTGATCTACGCCGCCATCGCCATCATTGCATTGATCGTATTGATCGCGCGTTACCGGCTCAACCCTTTTATCGTCATCACCCTGGTGTCTATCGGCCTGGCGCTGTTGGCCGGAATGCCGGCGGACACGATCATGGGCTCCTACGAGGCGGGCGTCGGCAAGACGCTGGGGCATATTGCGCTGGTGGTCGCGCTGGGGCACCATGCTCGGCAAGATGATGGCCGAGTCCGGTGGCGCCGAGCAGGTGGCGCGCACGCTGATCAACCGGTTTCGGCGAGCGTAACGCGCACTGGGCAATGGTGTGTATCGCGTTCCTGGGTGGGGCTGCCGCTGTTTTTCGAGGTCGGTTTTGTGTTGCTGGTGCCGATCGCGTTTACCGTGGCGCGGCGGGTGGGGCGTGTCGATCCTGATGGTCGCCTGCCGATGGTGGCCGGCTTGTCGGTGGTGCATGCGCTGGTGCCGGCCGCATCCGGCGGCGATGATGGCGGTGCTGGCCTATAACGCCTCGGTCGGCAGACGGTGCTGTATGCAATTTTGATCGGCATACCCACCGCGATCATTTGCCGGCCCGCTGTTACGCAAATTTATCGTGCCGCACATTCACACTGCCAGCGAAAACCCGCTGGAACGCCAGTTCATCGACGCGCGCGCCCGCGCACCCGCCTGCCGAGTTTCGCCCTGACCATGGGCACCATCCTGTTACCGGTGGTGCTGATGATGATCGGCGGCTGGGCCAACCTGATTTCCACACCGGGGCACCGCCTTTAACCAGTTTCCTGTTGTTTATCGGTAACTCGGTGATTGCGCTGCTGGTGGCGACCTGGTGAGCTTCTGGACCCTCGGCCTGGCCCAGGGTTTTCAACCGCGAATCGATCCTCAAGTTCACCAACGAATGCCTGGCACCAACGGCCAGCATCACCTTGCTGGTGGGCGCGGGCGTGGTTTGAACCGGATTCTGGTGGACGCCGGGGTCACCAATGAAAATCCTCGGCCTGGCCACACGCCTTCAACCTGTCGCCTTTGGTGATGGGCTGGCTGTTCGCCGCGCTGATGCGCATCGCCACCGGCTCGGCCACCGTGGCCATGACCACGGCCTCAGGCGTGGTTGCACCCGGTTGCGATGGGCCTGGGTTATCCACACCCGGAATTGCTGGTGCTGGCCACCGGCGCGGGTTCGGTAATCTTTTCCCACGTAAACGACGGCGGCTTCTGGCTGATCAAGGAATACTTCAATATGACGGTGATCCAGACCTTCAAGACCTGGACCGTGCTGGAGACCCTGATTTCGGTGGTCGCCTTCGGTCTGACTTATGGTTTGTCCTGCATCTTGTAACCCGGAGCCGAACCGATGGACATCCTCTACCAGATCCGCGCCCGCCAGGATTCCTTCAGCGCCGGCGAAGGGCGTATCGCCAAGCTGATGCTTGATGATGTCGGCTTTGCAGCGTCCGCCAGCCTGGAAGAATTGTCCCAACGGGCCGAGGTCAGCACCGCACCTTGTCGCGTTTTGCCCGCAGCGGTCGGCTGCCGCGACCTGCGTGACCTGCGCCTGCAACTGGCCCAGGCCAGCGGCGTCGGCAGCCGGTTTCTCGACCCGGCGGGCCTGCCGGAGCAGTCGGCGTTCCACCGGCAGATTCTCAGCGATATCGAGGCGACGTTGCGCCGGCACCTGTCCGGTTTCAACCAGCGCAGTTTTGTCGACGCCGTGAGCCTGCTGGGCAAAGCGCGGATGATCCACGCGTTCGGCATGGGCGGGCCGTCGAGCCTGTGCAGCGACGAGTTGCAAGTGCGCCTGGTGCGCCTGGGCTACGCGATCAACGCCTGCCACGACCCGGTGATGATGCGCGTGACCGCCGCCACCCTGGGCCCGGAGCATGCGCTGATCGTCTGCTCGCTGACCGGCAATCACCCCGGAAGTGCTGGGCGTGGTGGCGCTGGCACGCAACTACGGCGCAAAAATCATCGCCATCACCCTGCCGGAACTCCCCGCTGGCGCAGTTAGCCGACGTGCTGCTGCCGCTGCAACCGGCCGAAACCAGTTTTATCTACAAGCCAACGGCGGCGCGCTACGGAATGCTGTTGGCCATCGATGTGCTCGCTACCGAGCTGGCCTTGGCCATGCCGGACGACAACCAGGAACGCCTGCGACGGATCAAGCTGGCCCTGGACGATTATCGCGGTGGCCCTGACAGCCTGCCGCTTGGAGATTGAGATGAAGTACCACACGCTGATCCGCCAGGCGCTGATCATTGATGGCAAGCAACACCCCGGCTATGTCGCCGATGTGGCAGTGCACGAGGGGCGTATCGAGAAGATCGGCGACCTGTCCCGGGACAGCGCCGAGCATGAAATCGACGCTGCCGGGCGCGTATTGGCGCCGGGGTTTATCGACGTGCACACCCACGACGACACGGTGGTGATCCGTCACCCGCAGATGCTGCCAGCTGAGCCAGGGCGTGACCACGGTGATTGTCGGCAACTGCGGCATCAGCGCCTCGCCCGTGAGCTTGCAGGCTGATCCGCCGGACCCGATGAACCTGCTGGGCACCGCTGAGGCCTTTGCCTACCACGGTTCAGCGATTACCGCGCGGCGGTGGAAAACGCCCACCCGGCCGTCAATGTGGCGGCGCTGAATCGGCCACACCGCGCTGCGCAGCAACCATATGGACGACCTGCCACCGTACCGCCACGCCGGGTGAAAATCACCGCGATGCGCGTGCAGTTGCAGGAGAGTCTGGCGGACGGTGCCCTGGGTTTATCCACCGGGCTTGCATACGCCAGCGCCTTCAACGCCGAGACCGATGAAGTGCTGCAGTTGAGTGAAGAACTGACGGCGTATGGCGCGGTGTACACCACCCATTTGCGCAGCGAATTCGAACCCGGTGCTGGAGGCGATGGACGAGGCTTTTCTGATCGGCCGGCATGCCAAGGCGCCGGTGATCATTTCCCACCTCAAGTGCGCGGGCGCCGGTAACTGGGGGCGCAGTCCGCAGTTGTTGGCCTCGCTGGAACACGCGGCGAAGACCCATCCGGTGGGCTGCGATTGCTACCCGTATGCGGCCAGCTCTTCGACCCTGGACCTCAAGCAAGTCACCGATGCCTTTCGCATCACCATCACCTGGTTCTGCGCCGCATCCGGAAATGGGCGGGCGGGATCTGCAGGATATCGCCGCCGAGTGGGCGGTGCCGCTGATGGACGCCGCCGCCGCCTGCAACCCGCCGGGGCGGTGTATTACGGGATGGACGAGACCGACGTGCAGCGCATCCTGGCGCATCCGCTGTCGATGATTGGCTCGGATGGTTTGCCGGAAGATCCGTTTCCTCATCCACGTCTGTGGGGCGCGTTTTCCCGGGTACTGGGGCATTTCAGCCGGGACCTTGGCTTGTTCCCGCTGCACACCGCCGTGCACAAGATGACTGGCTTGTCGGCAGCGCGCTTTGGCTTGGCCGAGCGCGGTGAAATCCGTGAAGGACACTGGGCCGATCTGGTGCTGTTTGATCCGTTGCGGGTGCGGGATGTGGCGGACTTCAAGGAGCCGCAGCGCGCGGCGGAAGGGATTGACGGTGTGTGGGTCAACGGCGTGCTCAGCTACAGCGACGGGCAGGCCAACGGGCAGCGTCCCGGACGATTCCTGGCGCGCAGCGGGGATTTGCGTAAGGGGTTTGCGGCCGTATAGTGGCCGCTCTCAAACACGGAGCAATCGCCATGCACTTAGGAAAAGTCACCCCCATCTTGCGCAGTTTCGACGAGGCCAAAACGTTGGAGTTCTACGTCGACTTCCTGGGTTCAAGGTCGATTGGCAGCACCGGTTTGAAGACAACTTTCCGCTGTACCTGCAGGTGTCGCTGGGGGACTGCGTGCTGCACTTGTCCGAGCACCATGGCGATTGCACGCCGGGTGCGGCGGTGCGGATTCAGGCTCAAGGGTTGGAAGCGTACCAGCAACAATTGCTGGCCAGGAATTACCGCAACGCCAAGCCCGGTATTGAAGACACGCCGTGGGGCAGCCGCGAGATGAGCATCAGCGACCCGTCTGGGAACCGGTTGGTGTTTGTTGAAGAAGTCAGCAGCTGAGGCTGCGCGCATAAATCGCAGGCAATAAAAAACCGCCTTAGTAGGGCGGTTTTTTATTGCAATCCCAGTTCGCGGCTGGGGTTGCGCCTCACGGAAGCATTGACCTGCTGACCGGATACTACTGTCGGTTCAGGCATCACGGCAAGGCCTGGTGACACTCGGTGTTTTCAGTTTCTTTGAGAATCTACGCTATTTAAGGACGACTGCAAAAACTGGCAATAAATTCTTGGAGCGTTACCGGTGGATTAGTTCTCCCAGGTCACACCTTTGAGCGGGATGTTGGTTAGTAATCGCCCCCGTTCTGTGTATGTCGTTTGTAGGTGGGCTGGGTACGCGCGCGAATTTATGGACCGAACGCCACGGGCTAGTAATCCGTGCCGGATTCATGCGGGAGGACCCAAAGCCCGGCCGCCTCACTGGAAGCATTGACCTGCGTCCGAAGGCTCACGTGTTCCGGTAAGTGCGCTGGAGGTAGGCCCAACTGATGGAGGGCCGAGTATGTCCAAGTTTGCACGACGTACGTGGGACCTCGTAGTGAACTCCCTGCGTGTTTATCACGTGTGGAAATTCCTGCGGGACAGCTTTGATGACCGTTAAGGTCTGAGAAGTGGGCCGCCCCGGTTTCGACCGGGGCGGCTTTTTTGTGCCTGGGATTTACACCCGGAAATGGCTGACCATCTGCTGCAACTGCCCGCCCAAACGCGCCAGTTCCACACTCGACTTGGCCGTCTCGTCAACTGGCCGCTGCCGTCTGCTCCGACACGTCCCGCACATTCACGATACTGCGGCTGATCTCTTCCGCCACGGCACTCTGCTGCTCGGCGGCGGCGGCGATCTGCTGGTTCATCGACTGGATATTCGACACGTACGGGTGATGTTTTCCAGTGACACACCGGCCTTGCGCGTCAGTTCGACGCTGCTGTCGGTGAGGCTGCGGCTGTTGTTCATCACGGCGGCCACTTGCTGGTGCCGTTCTGCAAACCGGCCACCAGGCCTTCGATTTCTTCGGTGGATTTCTGGGTGCGCTGGGCCAGGCCGCGCACCTCATCGGCGACCACCGCAAAACCCCGACCGGCTTCACCGGCACGCGCTGCTTCGATGGCGGCGTTGAGCGCCAGCAGGTTGGTCTGCTCGGCACGGCCTTGATCACGTCCATCACGCTGCCGATCCTTGTTGCTCTCTTGTTGCAGGTGCGTCATGGCGTCGGTGGAGCGCGCCACTTCAGCTGCAAGGCGCTCGATCTGGGCGATGGCTTTCGGCCACCACCTTGTCACCGGCACGGGCTTCACCGTCGGCGGCCGAGGCAGCCTGGGACGCTTGTTCGGCGTTGCGTGCGACTTCCTGCACGGTGGCGGTCATCTCGTGCATGGCGGTGGCCACTTGATCGGTCTCGATCTTCTGGCTGTTTGACCCCGGCACTGGTCTGTTCGGTCACGGCCGACAGCTCTTCGGCGGCGCTGCGATCTGGGTCACGCCGTCACGGATGCCGCTGATCAGTTCACGCAGGTGGTGCCCATGCGCTGGATGCCCTGTTGCAACACGCCGAGTTCGTCGCGGCGGGTCACCTGGATGTTGTGGCTCAGGTCACCGGAAGCGATGCGCTCCACCACGGCAAGGGTCTCGCGCAGTGGGCGAGTGATCTGGCGGGTGATGATCACCGCAGCCACGATGCCCACCAGCAAGGCCAGCAATGTGCTGATCAGTTGCAGGCTGCGGGCCTGGGCGCTTTCGGCGTCGCGGGCGTTGCAGCTGGATGTCGTACAGCTTGTCGCTGATGGTGACAATGTCGGTGCCCTGGGTGGTCATTTCTGCCCGGGCCGAGACGATGTTGGCGTTGGCTGCCTTGTAGTTCTGCACCGCGCTGCGATAGGCGCCCGAGGGCGGTTTCCAGGGCTGTCAGTGCAGGCTGTTGGCTGGCGCCAAACGCTGCGTGCAGGCCTTTCAAACCGTCGATGGCTTTCTCGATCTGCGCGGCAGCGCGGGCTTCAGTCTCGGCGTTGACGTTACCGGTGTAGCCGCGCACTTCGTAGCGGGCCAACTGGAACTGTTCCTTTGGCGCTGGTCACGGCCTCGAACTGGGCAAAGCGCTCGGCGCTATCGGGCATCTGGCGCACGCTGGAATCCAGGGCGTCGATCTGCGTGTTGGCAATGTCAGCCTTGTCGCCCATGACCTGGCGCGCGGCGTTACCGTTGCGGTAGGCCTCGCGCATTTTGTTCAAGGACTGCTGGTAAGCGGTGATGATCGCTTTTTGCTCATTGAGCAGCTTGAGGTTGTCCGGGCTCTTGAAGCTGTCCAGCAGCTTCTGTTGCTGGGCCACAAAACTGTCGAGGTTGGTCTGCACGTTTTGCGCCACGGCTTCGTCACCGTTGGCCAAACATGTATTGCAGGCGCACGATGCGCAACTTGGTCAGCGAAGCGTTGAGCTGGGTGATGTCGCTCATCCAGTTGCTGCGGTCGATCAGGCCGCCCAGGCTGGTCCAGCCGGTGAGCGCGAGGATCGAGGTGAGGACCAGTACCAGGCCGAAGCCCAGGCCCAGTTTCATATTGACGCTGATGTTGCCGAACCAACTATTCATCGCATTCCTCCAGGAACAGATTTGCGGGTACATCCGGTTGCTGGAAGTAGCGACCAGCCGATGGGTAGTCAGGAGGTATCGGCAGCCCTGGCGAGAGCTGAAACGGTTTTTTCGTGAGGGCAGGATTTATGGAACGTGAGCGACGAAGCGGTCGCACCGCCCTCATGCAGAGGGCGGTGCGAGGATCAGTGGACTTGGCGCATTCTTTTGCTGGTGGTGATGATGTCGATCAACGCTTCCCTGCTGCTGAAACGGCGGTCATCCAGGTTCCAGCGATTGACGAAGTGCCCCCTGGCATCCTGCTGCAACGCGGTGTGGACCAGTACGCCGTCGCGGTTTTTATGGACCATCTCCAACCCGTCGTCCAGGGTGCGCTGAAGCAGGTAGTCGCCTTTGCGCCGCAGGCGTTGTTCGAGGCTGAGGGGTGGTGCGGGCGTGGCAGGTAGCGGCAATGGCGCACCGGCGACTTCGACGTTTTTTCTTGAAGTCGTAGCGCACCAGTGGCCATTGCTGCTCGCGCGGCAGCGCCTGGACGCTGGCGGGCTCACGCACAAAGCCGCTGGCCGAGCCGGGAGGCACATCGTCCAGCAGCAGACTGATTGCCGTTGTTGAGCTCGGCAATGCCCGGCACGCCGCGATGGGTATTGGCGTGCGTTTCGCCTACCAGTGCGACCCACTTGTGTGGCCCCTGTTGAAGCTGGTCGGCGCGGATCACCTGGGTCGCAAAGTAGTTTGAACATTGATGTCCTGGAGGCGGGCATGCCGTCCACCCGCAAGCTGGCGACACAGTCGAGTGCGCGGATTCCGCACGTTATGCTTCATCGCCACCTGCACCAGGCTGACAAAACCGTAGGGGCTGTCGGCCGGTACGCCGTGGCCTTTGTCCAATGCGTTGAGGTAGCTCCACAGTTCATCTGGCATAAAGCCCAGGCTGTGGACGATATCCAGGTCGGCTTGATGCAAGCTCGGTGGTGAGTTGCTCCATGTACAGGGTTTTCACTTCTCGCGGGCCCTTCAGGTATTCCATGTGCCGGCTGAGGAAGCCTTTGCTCGACGTACCGGCGTGGGCTTCGCCGACTACCAGGCCATCGGCGGTGTCCAGCAGTTGATCGATAAATTTCGCCTCATCCAGGGCCGGGTCGACCGCAGGCAGTACTCCCCGAGCAGGTGGTGTGTGTTCGGTAAAAAACGC
Source organism: Heterostelium multicystogenum (assembly GCA_003667245.1). Classification (NCBI taxonomy): domain Eukaryota; phylum Evosea; class Eumycetozoa; order Acytosteliales; family Acytosteliaceae; genus Heterostelium; species Heterostelium multicystogenum. Next base: position 11,849 of record RCNN01000265.1, read on the forward strand.
CTGGGCCTGATCCTGAAGTTTTTTGCGGGTCTGGCCGAAGGTGGTTTGCGCCGCGCGACGGCTGCTGGCGGTCTCCCTGTAGGCGGTGGCGAAGAGCGCTTCACGCGTACCTATCGGCAAGGTGATTTCCTCGCTGATCAGGCCCAGGTGTTCATGGGCAGGTCAAAGGTGCTGAAGTGGCGCGGCGCCTCAACAGGCAGAGGGCGCGTTGGCCGTAGCGCGTGTGAGCGCTCCACCGAGGGCCCCGGGTGCGGCGCCGGTTGGCGTGCCGTGTGCAGCGACAGCTTCAGGTCGCCCTTGGCCAGGGCATCGCCGGGAATGCCGCCGGCCACATCCGCGATGACTCGGGTGGGTTGGTCGAAGGCGTCGTCGACCCGCAGGGCAATGCTCTTTTGCAGGTCGGCCAGGCCCGGCGTGCCGCGATAGGTACTCATGCGTTTTTGATCAACCAATGCTATCCAGCGCTCGCCCGGTTTTTTCGCCTGGTCATTGTTGATGAGGGTGTGGGAGTAAAAGTTGGTCAGGCCGGTTGGCGCGAATCGGGGCCGGGCGTGAATCAAACAGGCACAGGGTGTTTTCCAGGTCGTAGGAGCTTGAGGCGTTCAACGGCCGAACCTCAATCCCGTGCTGTTGCGCGGTGTTTACCAGCATCCAGTGGCCGTGCAACCCGTCGGGGTCGCGGTAATTTTCCTTGTCGATGGATTTGAGCTGGCCCTCGGCCCGTTTGGAGAAACCACTGGAAAACCGTGAGTGGGTTTTCAGGTGATGAATGTCGCGCCACAGCGGCTCGATATAGAGAACCGTGACGTTCAGTTCGCGCAGGTACTGCATGTTTTCGATCAGCACCTGTTTAGCCGCGGTGGAAAACGGTTGCCTCGCCTACCACCAGGTTGTGCGCGTCATCGATCAGCAGCTTGAGCAAGTCACGCAGGGCAATGTCTGGCGCCGGGTTCAGGGTTTCGGCCCGGGGAACCACGGCGGGCAACCGTGCAAAAACGCGTCGGCGTCATCCGTCAGGGCCCTGACATTCTCCAGGTGCTGTTTGAGTGCCGGGGCGAGTTGCCGACGCGAGATCCAGATGCTGTGGGTATTGAGGTCTCGATCCAGGTAGGCGATCTGCAGGAACAGCGCCGACCGGTCCTCGGGGGCGATGACGGCCGCTACGTCCCGGCGAAACTTTTCCGACAACTCATAGGGCTGGCCGAGTCTTTCAGGGCCAGGCATGCCACCGATGACACCGGAGCGCTGCCACTGGCCGTCCACCGTCTGGTTCACCAGCTTGCCGGTGGAGCGCAATTGCCCGCTGGTGTTGTCGTAGCGAAACAACAGGAATCGCCCCAGGCTGTCCGGGGTGTGCGAGGCCCACAGACTGTCGCCGGCAAACAGCACGGGCTGCATGCCCTGGGGCAATGGGGGTTGCGGTTGCAGTTGCTTGATCAAGCTCATGGCCTGTTGGTCCTTGGTCACCCGGGCAATATGGCGTAACGGCGGACGGGCGAGCTTGACGGGGGCGAACAGCAGGGGCCGCAGGTCGGTCAACAACGTCCCGCCGGCATTGAGCAGCGCACCCAGATAGTGTCCCAGCGCGGCGGCGGTGTCGTTGCGGCTGTAGGCATGCAGGGCGAGCATCGAATCCTTGAACACCAGCAAGCCGCCCAAGGCCAGGCTCAGTGCCGGGAAGGGCGCGGTCAGCACGGCAATGGTGATTTCGCCGATCACGCTGACCAGCTCCATGATCATTTGCAAGCGCCCGGTGGTGGTGCTTTTGACTTCGTCGATACGGTGACGCAGCTTTTTGTCGTAGGTGTGGTAATGCAGGTTCTTGAGCGGCAGTGCGGTGCGAGGCACTTCGTCGAACACCGGCTTGGAATACAGCCCCTTGAGCTGTGCCGGCAGGCCGGCCACCAACGCATGCAACCTCGGCTCGAACGCCGCGCGCTCAACGCTGGCGACCCGGCTGATGTAGTAGGTGTCCATGCCTCAAGGTTTTTCAGGCGTTCGTTGAATTCCCGTTGCGGCCTGAAGTCGATGCCATCCGGTGCGTGCGGGGTGTAGAGCAGGGGCAGGTCGTTGGCGTGGTGGAACAGGTAGCAGCCATCGATCACTTGCCCGCTGATGTGCAGGGGATAGAGCCGATACCGATTGCGCACGGCATCGCTGTTATCGGCCAGGCTGTCGATGCTTTTTTCCAGCCAGGCCAGGTCGCCTGTTGCAAGGCAGCCTTGCAGGCAGCACTCAAGCGCGGCGACGTGCATGTGCAGTTGGGCAACCTCCAGGGCCATGTTGCGGCGCCATGCATAGTGGGGGCCTTGCGGGTCCAGCAGGGTTTTTCTCGACCTCGGCGACATAGCGGTCACCGATCCAGGTGCCTCTGACCGAGTTGCTCACCGTTTGCGCGGTGAGTCGACTCAGGTCGACGCCGGGCGGTCCCTTGAACTGCGCGGTGGTGCTGGCGTCGGGGTTGATAAAGCCCAGGCTGGCGTCGTAGCCATTGCGGTACAGCGTGGTGTAGCTGACGCGTTCGCGCGGGGTGATCACGCCCACGAGGTTTGGGTCTACCGCCGGGATCGGGTTGCCGAGCAGTTGGTTGAGGGCGGCTTTTGCCGCCTTGTGCAAGTAACTGTCGAAGTCGGGAAACTGTTGTGGGCTACCCGGGCTTGCGGCGTAGGCCTGTGCCGCGCCCAGTGCCTGTTCCTTGAGGTCGGCGAGTTTCTGTCGGTCGGCTGCCGATGCCTGGCTCAGCCACTTGGGCATCTGATACAGGTATTCATCGGCCTGCATGGCCAGCGTCGTGGTGCTCATTTCCACCAGGCAGGCCTCATAGGTGGAGGGCGCGCCGAAACTGATCATCAAATACTCAAGGCTGGCCGGGGTAAAACCCAGGGCGGAAAGCATCGCGCTGTATTTGGGCCGGATCCGGCTGACCAACTGTTCAAGCAGGTAGTCTTTCATGCTGCGCGAACCGGGAGCGGACGCTATCTCCTGGCTCCAGCCGAGGATATGCGCCTGCAATTCCCGCTCGCTGCCAAAGGCCTGGAACTGTTCGGCGCGTGGCGCGTGAGGCGTGCACCAGCAGCAAGCGTTTGACCGCGCCCGTTGCATCGGTCTGGCGCAGCACCCACAGGTCCTTGAGCGGAGCCTTGTGCAGGAACAGGCAGCAGGCAGTGAGTGTGGGCGAGGGGCCTTCACTCAGGGTTTGCAGCAGTGCGTAGTCGTCCGCGCTGATATGGTTTTGCAACGATGCACTGTAGGCCAGCGCGTGCAGGCGGCTGTCGAGCATCTGCTGCATGGCTTCCTGTACGGCGGGCAAACTGTGGGCGCGCTTTTTGTTCTTCGGCGAAGGTCAGGCTTGGTTGAACCTTGGCCAGCAGCTCGGCGAGGTAAGCCGGGGGTGACGTCCTGGAACTCGGGCGGCAATGGCTGCTGGGCGTAGGTCAGTTGGGTGTGCTCGAGAAACTCGGAACCGGCGTGTTCATCGCCACGGTGCAAGCCACGTACCGCCAGTTGCACCAGGTTGTTGTGCTGGTTGTACGAGTTGCCTGACTTCAGGGTGCGCTCGGTGCTGATCTGCAGTTGCTCGGGGATCAGGCCCTGGATATCCAGGTCGCCGTCCAGGTGCTCAAGCAATTGCAGGCTCGCCATGGCCTCGGGCGAGGCCGCCGGGCCGAGCAGCGCCAGCACTTGCAGGCTGAGGTGTTCATAGGTGCGCAGGTGCTCGGCGAGGGTTTTGCGCTGGGCCTCATTGGCGCTGCGGTACCAGTCGGGGGCGGATTCGTGGAGCAGTTTTTCCAGTAACTGTTGCGCGCGCAGTTCCAGGCGCGAGGACAAGTCCCAAGGCGAGCAGCGCAGCGCCTGGTCCAGTTCGAGGGTCATTCTGGCGACGTCTGTCGGCGCGGGGTGGCCGTCCAGGCCAAGGGCAAACGCGATGTCCTGATGTTGTTTGTCCTGCAGGGCATTGTAGGTGTGTTCGTTCAGCGGGAGGCTGTCGATAGGCTCTGGCACCAGCGGCCAGATACTTGCCGCGCGCAAGTGCTGGTAACGGCGCGGCAAGTGTTGCAGCAGCTCCTGGCGCCAGGCCGCCTGCTTCATGCGCTCTTGCAACGTGCGATCCAGGTGTTTGAGTGAGGTGAAAGCCTCCAGGCCTCTGGAAGGGGGAACAGCAACACATCGCCGTCCTCGATCTCCAGGTGGGTTACCGGTGTTTGGCTGCGGGTGAGTATGAACACCCCGGCGAACTCGATGGCCTGCTGGCGGTAGCGAAACGTCAGGCGATGGATACCCGGGCGCAGCTCGGGGCCGCTGACGATATTCGTCACCAGCAGATGGTCGGCAGGGCTGAGCAGGCGATCCTTGACCTTCAGCCTGGCCTCGGCCTCCAGCATTGGCTGATGGCTGTCGAGTATCCAGTTCTTGCGTAGATGGCCGTTGGGCCGCCGTTCGATTTCCAGGGCCGCCAGCTTCTTGTGCAATGCCTGGCTGATGCGCGTGCGGTTCAACCGGCCGGGCTCGCCCTGGATCACCCAGTCGCCGGGGACGGTGTAATGCACTTGTGCGTTCTGCAGGCTCCAGCGGCTTTCTTCTGCCAGGGCGGTGTGCAATGCCTGCACCTCCAGCAACTCGGTAGAAGACTGCGCTGCCGGTGCGTGGCCGTTGGGGAAAATCTGTAGACGATGACCGATTTGCAGCAGGTAGCCGTTCAGTTGTTCCGGGGTAAGTGGTGATGTGTTCGGGGGCTGGGCGGGCATGGCCGGTCCTCAGGGAGTCAATGGTCCCTGAGGGTGCGCAGTCTCGGCGTGTGGATGGCGGTAGTTAGTTACTCAAGGCCTCGACCACGGTCAGTATCAGGCGTGACGGGCAATCGGTACTCAGGTGTAGCGTGTTGCGCGCCACCCTGGGATGTTCTGCCTGGCCGGGTGCTTCGCCGCTGTTGGGGTTGACGTCAAAGCGCGGGAAGTTGCTGCTGGCGATATCCAGGCGCAACCGGTGGCCGCGCTGGAACAGATTGCAGGTGGCGAAGGGTTCGACCACCACCTTGACCCGCTCACCCGGGGTCAGCAGGATGGGGTGCTCCCAGGTGTTTCGGTAGCGGGCCCGCAGGATGCCGTCGGTGATGTTCATGGCGTAGCCGTCCGGGTAGACGTCGACCAGTTTGGCGGTGAAGTCGGTGTCGGGCGCATCGCTGTCGATCCATAGCTCTACGCGCAGCGGGCCTGCGACGATCAGGTCGTGGCTGAGTGGCTCGGTCTGGAAGCTTAAGACATCGCTGCGCTCGGCCAGGGGGCGCTGGTCGCCACGGGTACCGAAGAAGTCCGCCCGCTCGCGTTGGTCGAAAGCGCCGCCGACAAAAATCGGCGCGCCGGAGGTCAGGGCGCCACCGATGGTCGGCACCGGATCGGCCGGGTCGGCGCAGTAGCTGAGCTGGCCCTCGGTGGTCGGCGGTTCAGGTTGCAGTTGGCGTTGTGCGGTGAGGTGCAGGGTGAGTTGCCGGCTTTCCGGTAGCGGCCATTGATGACTGTCGATCCAGTGCCCGCCATGTTGCAAGCGCCCCTGTTGATCGCGCTCACCGGTGCCACCGCCCATCAAGAACACCTTCACCGCCGCGGGTGCAGGCAGCGGCGAACCCTTGAGGGTGCGTTCAAACCAGTCCAGGCGGCAGCTCAACCAGTCTTTCGCCACCTGCCCGTCGAAGGCCGCTGGCGCACCAAATTGCGCATCGCCACTGTGAGTGATATTGCGATCACCATGCAGCCAGGGGCCCATGATCAACTGATGCTGCGCCGTACTGCCGGCGCAAAACGCCGCGTAGTTGGCGAGGGTCGAACTGACATAGGCGTCGTACCAACTGGACATGAACAGCACCGGGATATCCGGCAGATCGTGGTAATGCCCCTCGGCGTAGATGCCCGGCGCTTGCCAGTACGGGCCGAAGTCGCCCTGGGCCCACTGCTCCAGCAGATAGGCTTCGTACTCCGGCACATGCCGCAGGGGCGATTGCCCGGCGTGCCACGGCATGCGCTTGAACCACTGGTGGATGTCTTCCTGTTCCAGGGCTTCGAGGATCTTCGGATCCGCCAGGGCCGCCGGGCTTTCCTTGGCCTGGCGAAACGCCCAGGTGGCCTGCTTGAGCTCCAGCGCGCCGCCCTGGCGAATCCCGCATTGGTAGGCGTTGGCGAAGCCGCCGCTGTCCAGCACCATGCTGGCGAGGCCCGGCGGATGCAGGCAGGCCATCGCCAGTTGCGTGTGGGCGGCGTAGGACAGGCCCATGCTGCCAATCTTGCCGTTGCACCACGGCTGCTCGACGATCCAGGCCAGGGTGTCGCAACCGTCTTCGCCCTCGGCGGTGTATTTGGTGAACACGCCTTCGGAGGCGTAACGCCCGCGGCAATCCTGGAAGATCGCGACAAAGCCCTGGGCCGTGAACCGCGCGGCCATTTGCTCGCGGGAAATATGCTGGCCGTCGAGCTGGATTTCCGAGCGCGACGGTTTGCTTTTGTCGTAGGGCGTACGTTCTATCACCACCGGAAACGGACCTGGACCGGGCGGCAAGTAGATATCGGTGGCCAGGTGGATGCCGTCGCGCATGGCGATCATCTGGTTGTGCAACGTCTGCATGGGAAAAACACTCATGGGTTCAGTACCCGGTGCCTACGGCAATGGCCAACAACACCATCGCCAGCACCGCATAGATCAGAAACAGCGGCAGGATGTAGCGTGCCCACTGGCCCCAGCCGACGTTGGCGGTGGCCAGCAATACCAACAGGCCGCTGGAGGTCGGGGTGATCATGTTGGTCAGGCCGTTGCCCATCAAAAACGCGAACACCGTGGTTTGCGGGCTGACGCCGGAGAGCTGTCCCAGCGGCCCGAAGATCGGCATGGTCACCGCCGCCTGCCCCGAGGTGGACGGGATCAGTACATCCAGGCCCAGCTGTGCGAAGAACATGCCGTAGGCCGAGACCACCGCGCCATGATCGCCCACCAGGTTGGCGAGGTTGTTGACGATGGTGTCGAGCACCTGGCCGGTGCTGAGGATGATTTCCACGGCGGTCGCCAGGCCGATCAACACACCGGCGATCAGCACCTTTTTCATGCCGTCGACAAAGGCGCTGGCGGCGGTGCTGGCACCCAGGCTGGCGATTACGCTGAACGCCACGGTCAGCAGCAGGTAGAACGCCGACAGCTCGTGGTATTTCCACTCCCAGCGGTTCGAGGCGTATACCAGGAAACCAATGCCGGCCCCCAGCACGATCAGGTTCAGGAGGTGGCGCAGGGGCAGCGGTTTGCGTTCGAAGGTGATCTGCGCGCTGGCATCAAACCCATGCTTGCGGATACTCCACAGTACGAACGCGATGCCCACCAGCAGGAACGTGCAGTAGGCCAGGACGCGCATGCTCAGGCCGCTGAAAATCGGCAGCCCCACCATCGGCTGCGCCACGGACAGCGCCACCGGGTTGGAGATGGAGGCCAGGTAGCCGATCTTCACCGAGATGGCCACGATGGCCAGGCCGATCAGGTTCGACAGCCCCAAGCGGTTGGCCATGGCCACCATCAACGGCACGATCAGGATGAATTCCTTGGCCAGGCCCATGAAGGTGCTGCCGGCGGAAAACACCAGCATCAGGCTGGGCACCAGCACGTAGATATTGCCCCGGGTCAGCCCCAGCAGGCGTTCTAGACCGGCATCAATTACACCGGCCTTGTTCAACACGCCGAACATCCCACCGATGAACAGCACCATGAAAATCAGCGCGGCGCGTTTTTCGATGCCTTGGGGAATGGCCATGAAGCCCTCGACCAACGATACCGGCCGAGCGACCATATCGCTGGCCTTGCGCGGTTCGAGGGAGAACAGTTGGCCCAGGGAGTCGTGCTTTTCCAGCACCTGATAGGAGCCCGGAACCACCAGGCCGTTCTGGCGCTGGAACTTGCCCGAGTTCACCGCGTAGGTGAAGGCGACAGCCAGCAGCACGATGCTCAGCAGAATGATGGCCGGGTTGATCTGCTTGCGCTGCGCGGGTTTTTCCACCGGCGTATCAGTGGGCGAGTGGGTACGGACGATCTGCGGTTCGGTCATGCTGGTTGCCCCGGTGTGCGCTGTTATTGTTGTGTCGGGTGACACTTGTGGAGCGGACACTAGGGCAAAGTTTTAGCGGCGACAACGTTATGCGCGGGCTGGGTTGGGCTATGCGTTTTGTGCGGCCAGGCGGTGCTTGAGGTGCTCGGCAAACGCCGTCACCACCTTGGACCTGGGTTCATCCGCGCGAAACGCCAGGCCGAATGCATAGGGCAACGCGGGTCGAAACGGGCGGACCACAATCGGCAAATGCATGAAGTGGCTGGCCAGCAAACCATTGACGATCGACACCCCCAACCCCTCGGCGACAAAGCTGCACGCGGCGCCCACCGAGTGCACTTCCACCCGCACCTGTGGCGTCAGGTTGGCTGCGCGAAACACCTGGTTCAACTCCGCCCGCAGGGCCCGTTGCCGGCCCAGCATTACCAGCGGCACGTCCCGCAAGTGTTGCACTTCGATGCAGGCGTGGCGGGTCAGCGGATGGTCAGCGGGCATCACGCACACGCCTTCGGTTTCCAGCACCGGTTCAATCTCGAAGTCGGGAATCTCGGTAGGCAAGCGCACAAAACCGAGGTCGGCGGAACGGTCGAGCACGGCCCGTTCGATCATGTCGTAGGAACCGGTCAGCAGCTCGACGACGATGTCTTCCCGGCCCTTGAGAAACTCGGCGACGATCCGCGGCAGCAGCTCCTGGGTCATGCTGGTGGGCACCCCGACCTTGATCAGGCTTTTGCGCGAACGGCCCACGCGCATCTCATCTGCCAGGCGCTGGATACGCTGCATGCCGTCGACCAGGCCGGCCACTTCGGCGAGCAGTTCTTCAGCCTCCGGGGTCGCCATCAAGCGGCCCTTTTTGCGCAGGAACAACGCGAAACCCAATGCCTCTTCCAGCTGGCTCAACAACCGGCTGACCGCGGATTGCGACAGGCCCATGCGGGTCGCCGCACCGATGGTCGAACCGGT
>RCNN01000266.1:0-30376 GCA_003667245.1 Heterostelium multicystogenum
ATCACTTCACAATACAAATATTTCCTTGCCTCCAATTGTGATTGAATACAATGTTTGAAGATGATTCAAACAATAACTTAAAAAGTTGATTCCAAATCCATTATTTATTAGAGTTGGAATAGAGCGATATAGATATATTCTTCCTTATCAACACAGTGGTTCTTGTTACTTCTTCATCCCATTTATAAAATCGTTTAAGTTGGAATGCTTTGAGTGAAATCAAACATAGGTTATCATTTGTGGATGAACATTTAAAGAAGTGGATGATTCAATTTAACAAAAACAAGACTTTCTGATTTTTATAAATGTGGTTTATTATATGGTTCTCAAATTTTCACCCAACAACAAAAAATATCTGTGTGGACTGCTCTAATTCTGGATTCGATCAAAAAATAGCATCAAATACAACATTTTGGGGTGTTGAAAAAATGGTATTAGCCCATTTTGTTCCTTACTAGAAAATCATATCACTTCCAATTTTTTAAAGGAACATTTTGGATGGTTGCAGCCAATTGTTCAGCACCAATATGATTTCGGAACAAACTATAAATAAATAACATCCTATAGGAAATATCATTCATCTAAAATGTACAAATCTTTATTTTATTTTATCTTTATTATTATCTGTTTCAATAACTAGTTCTTTCAATATTAACTCAAGAAATAACTTGGGTTGGATATTGGGGTCAGGTATGTAATAATTCCCAAAGTAACTGGTTTACAATTATTGATATCGTTATTTGCTACCTATAGAACTCTGCCTCTGCTGGTGGAAAGCCATATCAGAACACAATTAATCCAACTATTGTGATCAGTATGATGTGATTAACATTTCTTTCTTGACAACCTTTTTCAAGTGACCCACTAAAGTCCAATAAGTACCATTAAGCTTTCCTCAATTAAATCTTGCCCATTTTATGTTGGAATTTCTTTTCTGATGTAAGATTGTATTCTTTTCTTTGGTAACCGTATATGTTAATTAAATATTTTGCGCTACTATAAGTATCCACATCTTATGAATTGTCCAGAGGTTGGAGGATGGTGTAACATCGTGCCAGTCCAAAGGGTAAAATCGTATTGTTGTCTTTGGGAGGTGCCACTGGAGACTATAGGGTTTTTTCTCCAATGCCCAAGCTGAAGAGTATGCCAATACCTTGTTGGAAATATGTTTTTTAAAGGAAAGAACACAAACTATCCAAGACCCTTTGGATCAGCATCATTGGATGGAATAGATCTTGACCTTGAAAATGCTGTTGGAACCCAATATTAACGGACTTTCCGTACCAAATTCAATCAACTTTCAAAGACAGGAAACAAAGAAATACTATATTTCTGCTGCACCTCAAGTAAGTTGAAGATACATCAACATACAATTCCTTCAATTAACATTGATATAGTGTGTTTATCCTGATGCTTCCATCGGTCCTTCAGCCGGTAGTGCTTTATCCTCTGGATTGCTTGATTTTATTAATATCCAATCTACAACAATTGGTGTGGTTTAGGTGGAAATAGCTTCAACTACAACACCTGGGAACATGGATACTTTCCAATTCACCAAATACTAAGATTGTTGTTGGTGCACCTGGAGATACCTATGGTGCTGGAAGTGGATATGTCTGAAATCATTAGAAACAATTATCACCCCTTTGTTGTCAAAATCAACATTTGGTGGAGTGATGGTATGGGATTGTAGTATTGCCGATGCAAATACAGCAGACACATCAAATGGTACTTTTAGTAATGCCATTTCGAACTTTATGAAAAAAGCTAATCCATCAACTGGTACATCAACAACTGGTACACCAACCACTGGAACACCAACCACTGGAACACCAACAACTGGTACACCAACAACTGGTAAGCCAACAACCGGAACACCAACAACCGGAACACCGACAACCGGAACACCAACAACCGGTACATCAACAACTGGTACACCACTACTGGAACATCAACCACTGATACATCAACAACTGGTACACCAACAACCGGACACCAACTACTGATACATTCAACTACAACCTCGACTACTGATTCATCTACTACTACAACTTCGACAACTGGATCTGACGTACCAAATAATGCAAACTCCATTCAATTCTCGATTGTTATCTTAATTTTTGTAGCTTTTATCATATTTTATAATAAAACCACTATTTATTCACTCGGTATCATAAACATTAGGGAATCTCTACATTGTATAGGGTTTTACCAAGCCTCCAATAAATGGTGGATGACAAGCAAATGTTTTTTAATGTAATTGTACGAATATGAAATATATAAACATGATAGTTATAGATCAAACTACTAAACTTATGATTACGAAATAAATCTGGTTGCAGAGAATACTCGATCTGTGACAACACAAAGTTTTTGATTTTGGATTTTTAAGAAAATACTACAATGAAGTGGCGACAAATCAGATTTTTACATTTGACAGGTTCTCTCTATAAAAGATGGATGAAGATATACACATGGATATTGATGAAGAGTATCAGTACATATGCAGATACATTGAACACCAAAAGACAATCGATCAATCTTTAACCGATCAACTACTAGCAAAGTGTCTGTTATTAGTTCTTAGAAATGAAGAGCATCTGTTGAGTGGATTATATGCAAATTGCTGGGAATCAAGCAATCAACAACGAACGAATCTACAGCTGGTTTCTAAAAAGTGGAATCTTATCAACAAAGTCACTATGCAACAGTCTCACATTGACAAGCAATAATCTACATGCATGTGTCAGTGCTTTTCCAATCTTTTTTCAATCTGTAACTTCATTAGAGGTTATTGGTAGCGATAGCTATGCTATCTCCGAGTCTATAGGGAATCTACTCGCAAATCTAAACAACCAATACACAAAACTAACAAGTCTAGACCTTTCAATGTGCGATCTTGGACCACAAGACATCTTGTTTTATCGTTAATTCTTTGATCAAAACAATGCAAGACCCAATTTACAAAAGTAAACTTACAATCGAATCCACTTACAAACGAAGGAATAGAAGCAATCACTACGTTGTTAGAACATATGAAAAACAATAGTCAAACTAGATTTACAATGTAAATAACAATATTATTCATTGCTACATCATCTCTATTATACTGACACACACAAGCTTAACCAATAGGTTGCGAAGCTCCAGATGGACTAGAGTTACTATCATCAATAATTGGTTGCAATCATCAAAGTCTGAAGCATATAGACTGGTCATGTATGAAATATTTCAAGTGATGAGTGAGATTGTATCAGAATAATAATAATTAACAACTTCATCATCTTCGAATATGTTAACAGATAATTCATCAGATTATAATAATATAATGTCACTAAGCAATGGAGTTAGAGTCAATGATGTTTTGGAAACATTGTTCCTTAGAGGATGTGAAATCGATGGACCAGGTGCCTATAGTATTGGCGACACTGTCGGTATTAACCAGACATTGAGGAAATTAGACATCTCAGACAACCGATTTGGCGATGGTGCAACAATCAATCTTGCAAAAAAACTGGAACTTAATCATTCATTGACAAACCTGGACCTTGCTGGAAATGGCTTTTCTTGTGAATCTTTCAATCAATTATTTACTGCACTACGTTCAAATCAATCTTTAACCTATTTAAATATTTCAAGTATGTATTGACAATATTTACATGTTAATATCTGATATTAATTATCTTTTTGAATATTTTAGGAAATGATATTGGATCATTAGATCTAATTAATCTATCAGATATATTTCAGTCGAACAGGACCCTGAATACTTTGGTTATGAAGGATTGTAACCTTAAAAACCATCATTTGGATATATTCTCAATGGCAATCCTAAAGAATAGATCAATTAAATCTATTGACTTTTCGAGTATGTCCATATTTAAATACATTTACGCTACTTTGCATACTAAGTATCTACTTCACTTGTATAGATAACCATTTTAGCAATATGCATCCTCTCATTGATATTCTTTCATTCAACAGTACTTTGGAGAGCTTAAATCTTTTTAGAAATCCTTTGGAATTCGATTCGCAGTGGATATTACTCCACTTCATTTTGAAGATTCCATTTAATTTACAAACCATCAAACAATTTATCAATTACACAGCAATTAAATGTGACAAGGGCCTCTCATAATTTGAATTATATAAATATCACATCAAGGACCAAACTGTCACCCGACAACTATTCGAAACTTAACTATTTAATCAAACAATCAAAGCAAAACATTGTTATTTGTAAATAAAATAAATAAAGACTCCATCTGCCAATTAGGATTTCGAACCTTTACTTGAGTAAACTTTTAGCATGCTACTGTTATTGAATCAAAAATATAAAACTAAGGATTTAACTCTAGAATTATAGATACATGTGTTACTCTAATGACTATCCAGTCATCCAACTTGAAAAAATTCTGTATATATCTATTTAACAAATTAGATTATAAATATTAAAGAAAACTATTAAAAGTATAGAAATTCTTAAGTGATTGTCTGGTTCTTATTTGAACTATCTCACGATTTGAATTCAACTAGCTTCAGATTGTATATTGTTTAATGATTGTATTAGGTGGGAATTAATTCTGAATATTTGCTTAGAAATGTAGCTGAAGATGTTGTTTATAAGTTTATACGTTTACAGATTCGAATAATGACGGTTGTGTAGTGCTGACAATATTGAACCATCATCGTTATTCTTGAGTGATGATACTCATCCAATGAAAGAGTAACCATTTAGCGATTTACATAGCCGAGATATAGTTAATATTATTAAAATAATATTTCTAGAACTGTTTCTCATTAAGATTGTTAATCTTAGTTTGAGAACGAGATTCCAAAATACTTTTAACCGAGATATTCAACTATCGAAGTTTGATATTTGTAACCTCAAAATTGCAAAGAAACTTTAAATTGATTGAATTTGATTTGATCGCTGATCACAGCTCATATTTGACACCAATTTTATAAAATTATTTAGATTTTTTTAAAATCTTTGATACAGATCTGAATTTAATCAACTTAACTGTATTCATTTTTAATCTATTATAAAATACGAGGATATAAATATGAATCGTCTAAAGTTGAACCTTAGAACTTATTACATTCCTTAAAGTCTACAGTCACTATATCTATATATACATATATCTAATTACATACAATGAGAATTATCATTTTAATTCTTGCAATTATTTCAATTGCTTCAGCTCAAACTTCGATTCAATTTACATCATCGACTACAACCTTCAATGTAAATGGAACATTCCTTGGTTTAGTTTCTGAGCCTACTCAATTCCGTTTCTCAAAGTATAACAATGCTATTCAACTTCAAACCAATCAAATGATTTTCAAGAACAATTTGGAAACCCCAGTTTCAGGAATCTCTTTTATCGAAGCATTATCTATTCCTTTAACCCCAAGTATTAGACCAATAAGATAGCATATGGAAATGGTATCATCCAGGTCAAACGTCCATCAGGTTATCATGACTATTTCGCAGTATGTTTATCTTACTTTAAGATTATACACTCTCATTAATAATGTTTCTCCTCACATCTAGGCAACAAGTGTAATTACTACAACTGATTTTACAGTTTCTCTTTCAGATTTATCTTTGATTGATGTTAATCTTCAACCAGGAGAATCTTTGATTGTCAAAGAATTGAGCATGACTTGGGTCCAAGGAAATTAAATAAAATAGTTTACTCAACTCATAATAGATATTCAAAGTAGTTGTATTTGATTTCCCTTTAGTATACTAACACAAATTTTGCTTAATTATTGGTTGTTTTGTGATACTTTTACCTGTATCCAAAAAATCTATCCAATCAAAAGGATAGAAACGTATGAAATAATGAATACTTTTATTTGAAATTAATGTATTTTTAGATTAATTTTGGATTAATTTACTTATCTTACCTTTTATTGGGATTAATATATCTTTGGATTTGTTATAATTATTTATTTATTAATACCGAATAAAGGTAGACGTTAGTGTATTTATAGTTGAGGAAATTATCTAATATTTTGATTCTCTTAAAAACTCATTTCTAGGTTACTTTTTTTACATGTTCTATTATGTTTTTTTTTTGCTATAACCATACAGATGTTTATTTAATTTTTTTTTTTTTTTTTTTTTTTTTTTTTGTTATAACCATACAGTTGTTTATTTAAGGTAGGGTTTAGAAGCCTACAGATTTCTTTTTTTTTACAACCACAGGCCGGTTGTGATGACCATCATTTTATAGAGGCATGACTGCCTATTATTATTGGAGCAAGGTGTTTTAACAGTGGACTGTTAAGTATTTCGAAGCGACAGAAGATTTTAAGAGTACACCAATGGTTTACGTAGTTGAGGGCTTCGCTTGTCAATTTACATATTCTTCATGGCGGGATGGTATCATACAGACTTGAAAGTACATGGGTTCACTGGAAGTGTATGGGGAAAAACTGGAAAACCCCGGGATTCGAACCCACGACCCAAGGCGTCACAAGCAGACTACCATACCACATCAGCTATTCTGCCTTGGGCTGTTTATTTAAGGTAGTGTTTAGAATCCTACATATTTTTTGTTTAAAACCACAGCATCCTTTTATACAGGCATGACTGCCAATTATTATTTAGAGCAACGTAGATGGAAATTTATTCATTTCCCGCATACGGTACATTTTACTTTTAATTTTATGAGGCATGCAGGGCTTGAACCTGCGACCTATTGGTTCGTAGCCAATCGCTCTTCCAACTGAGCTAAAGCCCCATTCACAATAACCAAAATTTTCAAAATAATTTGTTTAATTTTTTGAAGAGACATTCCCTATAACAATAGTTTCTAAAGGTTAGTATCTCTCATCTTTTGAAGAGTTTAAAATGATATTTTAATGCTTCTGTCTGGAAGCAAGAATAAGTCCACCTAGGGAAAGAGGACCCAAATTCCCAGATATCTTCCAATCCATTGAACAAATATGTAGATCATAAAAACTTAGATTTAAATCATCTCCTCAAATGCTAATCTATCAAAATAAGCCATTCATTGAATCTTTCATTGTAAAGTTCACAGGAATTAACATATGTTGCAACTGGTACCTAATGTCATTAGATAACACCAACTCACACTTTACAGCAATCCCATTGTTATATCACTTCATCAAGGTTGAGTTGTAAATTTCACAAACTTAGAGTGTATTCATTAAGAGGTTTGTGCTTGTTGAAAACAGATAATACCTTTAGAGGTGAATCGAATTTAAGTGAAAATATGTCTCCAAATCCAGAAATATTGAAATCAAGGAAGAATCTTCTCTTGAATCTAAACAAATGAATCTAATAAATAAATCAATAAAAAAACAAAATACTTAAAAATACAAATTATTACTTGTTAGAAAATCAATATGTAAATATTTAGAAAGTTGTATTTTTTCTGCTAATAAATTAACTCGAAATTGTTGGATCCCTCATTACTGAAAAAACAATTAAATCTATATTAAATTTCTTGTGTTGAATTTCAGATATTTCAAAGATTCATTACTATTTATTCTTAAATATTATTGATAATAATTTAAATCGAAAATATAGTGGTATGAAGTGATTTAAATCAACAATGGGGCGATTGCCAAAGTACCAATAAGACCCATAGAGAAGGCAGCCATACTGGCTGAATTTCCAGTCTCACATTTGAGGGTAGTACCAGCTGAACAGGATCCACAGGATTCTGTAATTGCAATACCTCCTAATGAGTCTTGACAGGCTTCCATTGAAGCGTAGACATATCCAGAAACTGTACCGTCGGTCATGCTGAGGTAATAAGCTCTAACAATTGGGATTCCATTGCAAATATCTTTGAAAGTACTAATTTTAAAATATAATAATTAGTAATTAAATTAAATTGTAAAAAGGTAAAAACAAAGTTGAATGTAATACATACTAGCAAGTATTTGATGGAACAATGACACATTTTTCAGAAACCTGAAGCTCCACATTCTGAGATAACATTGTTGGAACAGACACCACAAAGCTTTACAGTATTGGCAGAAGCAAGGGCTACGAATGACAAGATAACGAGGATAGAAATAATTTTGTTCATTTTTAGTTGATTTAATAGAATGATTAATATTTTTATATATATTAAGTTGATGTTGTTTGAATGATTTAGGTAAATAGTCCATGGACCCTATTTATAACAATATTTGGTTGAGGGATGAAGTATCTTTTTTTTTAAGACTTGTCCCTCATTTCCATTTATTTATTATTTATCAAAAATCCAGTCCCTCAAATCGCATCCTTCAAGACAAAGAAATTTTTTCGTTTTGTACGAAAAAAATGTGGAATGGTTTTTTTAAAATGGAGCTGGAACTTGTTAATGAATTTCTTTTGAGGAACAAAACCAGAGAAGGATGACAAAGATTTACAAACTCTATATTCTGATAATATATATATTTTTGGGTCTTGTTTTCTGAGCAAATGTAGAAACAGAATTGTGTAAAAGATTAAAGAGTAATATTTTATTGGTTTGGAACATCTATCAATAATCATAATAATCATGTGTATATTGATTTTGGTCAATATCATATTCATAATTATTTGAACCTTCCTCTTGCAAAAGTAGTTTTTTAAGTTTGTTTGTATTAACAAATCCACCAATGAATCGAGAGGTCAATGCAAGTGTTTCATTTTTGTTAAATCTCCTAATATTTACATAATCGATTTGAAGTGAGACTAATATATTTGTAACAGTGATGGGCAACGACTCCAAAGGGTTGAAATCAAAAAAACTGTGGTGATACAATGAGACTAGTGATAGATGGTACAAAGACAGAGTTTGGTATTGCCTTTTTAAAGCTACCCCCAAACGAAATGGAAACCAATTTACTTGGTAATTTGGCAATAGGTTGGTTA
This sequence comes from Heterostelium multicystogenum, assembly GCA_003667245.1. NCBI lineage: Eukaryota > Evosea > Eumycetozoa > Acytosteliales > Acytosteliaceae > Heterostelium > Heterostelium multicystogenum. Next base: position 8,888 of record RCNN01000266.1, read on the forward strand.
AAGTCGAAGCCAAATGAGAGTTGAGTAAGAGAATCTGGGAGAACTCCATCAATCTTTTGGTTAAAACCATCACCAAATAATATTCTCTCTAAAGAGTCCGGCAACACACCAGATCTGATAGGCTGGTTGAAATTGGTACCAAAAGAGAGCTGAATCAGTCCCTGTGGTAGTGAACCTCTCTTTAGTGGACTATTAAAGTTATTACCGAAAACCAATGTCTTTAGGGATGCTGGCAATACTGATGGATGAATAGTCTGATCGAAATTTGATCCAAATGTCAGGGATGTAACCGAGTCCGGTAATTGATGAGCGTGCAGAGGTTGGTTAAATAACTCACCAAAACAGAGAGACTCTAGTGTGCTTGGTAATGATTTTGGAATTAAAGGTTGATTAAAATTCGATCCAAATTTGATCTCTGTAGCTTTTGAAGGAATGGCATTTAATGGTAACGATTGATTGAAGTTATGACCAAAAGTAATGCTAACAACTGAGTCTGGAATATCAAATGGGTAGAGAGGTCGATTAAAATAATATCCAAATGTCAGATGGGTTGTCGTATCTGGGATTACATTGGCTATAGGTTGATCATAGTGAGAACCAAAAACTAGATGCTTGAGATTCGATGGCAGCGAGCCTGCCCCAAGATGTTGGTTGAATGACATTCCAAAAGTGAGATGTGTAGCCGATGGAATTGAGCCAGGAAGAATCTCTGTATTATATTTGTCACCAAAATAGAGGTGAGTAATTGAATTTGGGAGGGTACCAATTTGAATGGTTTGATCGAAATAGTCAGAGATCTTCAAACTCTTGACATTCGGAGGAATTACATTTGCCTGTATCGTACGGTTATAGTCCAAGCCTAGTTTCAATACTTGGATTGATGAAGGCAATGAATGTGGAAGTAATACTTTGTTGAACTTCAAACCTAAATCCAAAAGTGTCAACGTAGGTGGCAGTGCTCCTCTTTCAATGGTTTTATTAAAGTCATCACCCAACTCAAGAGTTTTCAATTTCTCAGGTAGATTGATCAACTGTTGATTAAACTTTGCTCCAAACACTAAATGATCTATAGATTCGGGTAGGTTCTTTGGCAATGATTGATTAAAGAAAGTTCCAAACTCCAAATATTTAAGGTTAATTGTTTCTGCAAATGCTTCACTGTCTATTTGCTGATTGAAATTGAAGCCAAACTCAAGGTGCAATAGAGAGGAAGGTAATACTCCAGCGTCAATCTGTCTGTTAAATGATATTCCAAATTTAAGAGTGGTCAAATATTTCGGTAGTGTGCCACTTTCAATATATTGATCAAATTCATTTCCAAACGTTAACTCTGAAATTGAATCTGGCAAGTCATTTGGTAGAGGTTGATTGTATGAATTCCCAAATAATAGGTGAGTGACAGAGCTGGGTACGAATCCAGGCGGCAATCTTCGGTTGAAGCATAGCTCGAGGTGAACTACCGACTTTGGAATGACCAACTGACTGGGCAAACTTTGGTTGTCATCACTATCATACTCGTCATCTTCTGGATACTCTATTTTCAGATGAGTGAGCCAACTTGGGATAGTCGGCAGTGGCTGATCATCATATAGCTTGAGCCAAAGTGAAGTACATATCTCCTGTCTAAACGATCCAATAACACCTTTGAAACTCTCAAAGTAATCAATAAAATCATAGAATCTACTTTGATTTAAAGGTCCAACTATCTGATGTCTATCATTATATAACTGTTTACATGTAAATATAAAGCAAATCTTATCAATATCGGAATCAAGAAACGATCTAAAAATAGGAACATCAAAATTTTAAATTAATTAAATAATTTTCTTAACAAAAATATATAAACTACTATAACTTACAGTATATATTTTAATAATAAATGTGATAACATAACATTGTAATTTTAGAATTTTATTATCTATAGAAATAAAATATATAAATAAAATATAATAATAATAACAATACCAATAATAATAATAATATAATAATAATAATAATAATATAATATAAAATATCAATCTAGAGATAATATTTGTTGTTGTAAACTATTTATTTATTATTATGGGTAAATGCTAATAACTAAAAAGCAATTAAGTTTATTTTTATTAAATTGTTGTGTTGTGGAAGATCGATGAGGTTTTAAAGAATCTCAAAATCAAAAAAATAAAAATAAAAAACAAAATCTATCAATTTTTTTAAATTATTTATTAAATAAATTAAGGGTTTGGTTCCACCTAACAACTAACCGGTTGGAGATTGTCGTAGATGTGTAATTGTTGTATGTTGTTGTTGTTATAATTAAAAGAAAGATGCATAATGAACGAATAATGGAATGAATGCTATTACTATTATCACCAGACCTTGGAATGAATGATTGAGAGCCAATTTGGCAAAAGTTGTAGGTGGGTTGGTTGTTAAATGCAGTTTGGTTTGGTTTAGTTATTGAAATGTATGATTATAATATGTTTACATTGTTTGTTTGTTTGTTGATTGATTTGTATATGTATGTTGTTGTTGTTATTATTATTATTATTCCTTATACTGGCATATTATAATGAAGGTGAAGTTGATGGTGTTTTGTTTTGGTTGTAAAAGGTAACTGGTTGGTTAAGGAATTGATTTGTTGGTTGTTTTTATTTGGTTGGCTTCTTTTCATCTTTATCTTTCTTTCTAAACAGTCCCCAACTGAGTTTCTTTTCACCAGGGGCTGACTTTGAGGCTGAGCTAGAGGTCGAGGTGGTGGATGTAGTTGAACTGCTGGCGCTTGATGATGATTTTGATGAAGAGGTTGTGGATTTCGAAGTTGGTTTCTTGGTGTTGGTGGCTGCTGCAGGTGGAGTTTTGTTGAAAGCTGCTTTGATCGCTTGAGCAAAGATATCATTTACACCGCTACCAGTAAGTGCGGAACATTCGAAAAACTGTACGGCACCAATCTCCTTTGCCAATGCGATACCTTCGTCTCGTGAAATTGGTTCCTGCTGAACCTCTTGAAGCGAGGCCAATGTCTTCTTGTCCTCTCTCAAATCGGTCTTTGTGCCGACCAAGATAATAGGTGTTCCTGAATTGTTTTGGTTGATTTCCTTCAACCATTTATATTTAATATTATCTAAAGAATCCCTCTTTACAACTGAATAACATATCAAAAATACATCGGTCTAAAATAAATTGAGCAAGGTTAGATTAACTGTTCAATCTTGTTGTTGTTGTTGTTGTCAGTTGTTGATGAAGAGATGATGACCTACTTGTGGATATGAAAGTGGTCTGAGATTATCGTAATCTTCTTGACCGGCAGTATCCCAAAGAACTAGATTTACAGGCTTGTTATCGTACATTTCAAGACAATTAAAGTTATCAAATACAGTTGGAACATAATCTTTTGGGAATGCTTTTGTTGTATATAGAATGAGAAGTGATGTCTAAATGAAATAAGTAAGAAGTGGCATCAGTCTACTGTTATCATTCGCTTTCTTCTCAATGTCTTCAAATTGATTTTGATTACCTTTCCAACAGCACCATCTCCAACAACTACAACCTTGACTGTTTTCTTAATACCTGTTGCCATGATATAATATATACTATTTATTATTTATTACTATTTTACTACTAAAACTATTATTTGTATTTTTATTACTACTAATTCTATACTAAAGATAACTATCTATCTATAAAATTGATAAAGGTATGTGGGTCAGTTAATTGTTATTCGTAAAAACTAATAAACTGTTACAGTAGAACACAATTTGATCGATCAAAACCAAACAAAAATAGGAGAACAACTACTATTATAGTTATATTGAGATATCTATATTTCTATAGATGTGTTCTGCACTTTTGATTGTGAAATTGATGGCTAATGTTAATGTGATGTTAATATTGGCTTTGTTATGTTTGTTGATTTCCCCAAACTATATATTTGATTTTGATGGATAGATTGTTTTGAATTGTGTTGTTATTGTTGTTGGTAGGTGGTTGGGTTTTTAATTTGTTTTAAATTTAGTTGATTCTCACTCGATTCTGGTGATTTGATTTGATTTTAATGTGTTGCTATTATTATTATTATTATTATTATTATTAGGTTGGTTTGTTGTTATTTATAAATTTTTGATCGATCTTTTTTTTTTTTTTTTTTTTTGTTTTTAAATGTATTTATTTTTTATTAAACAAATATATGTTATTGAAATGTTGATTGTATAAGTAACTATACTAAATATATGGGTCATGAATGAATGAATGATGTTTATAAAATCTTAAATTTGATATGCCAATCGTATCATTCATTTGCCCAAATATTATAGTTTTCCTCCTTACTTATAAGTACCAACAAAAACAATGATTATTGTTTATTATATTTGATCGTTGCCAGTGACTGGACTTGTTGATTTGGTTGATTGCTTGATTAGCTGATTGAAAGATAGATATTACAATTTCTGAGACGGATGGTCTTATTTACTAACTATACTAATCTTATCTAAAATTAATTTAATCAATCACTTGATTTTTCAGTTACTACTATTATTATTACTATGTCGTCACAAACAATTATTTCATATATTCCTTTCTTTCTTTCTTCTTCTTACAATAAATATATTATTTTATTATTATTATTACTACAATGGTAGGTAGGGTTGGTTTCACCTTTTTTTGTTTTGTTTTGAAAAAATTCTATAAAAAACAAAAAAAGTAGTTAAATCAAGGTCAATTGGGTTTTGAAAATTATTATTCAAAAAAATAAATATTATTCAAATAAAATCATGTTTTAAATAAAATAAAACTTTGTTTGGGGGTGAAGGTTTTTTGTTTTTTTGATTGAACATTAATGCTGGACTCTGTTCCACTACCTTTCTGGTCATTCCACTCGAATTTCTCTTATTTACTGCAAACCAAAGGAAACACACACCAAACCAAACAGTTACAAAAGGTTTCATAACAATTTGATCAATTTGTTTTATCTCGTATCTCAAAATTAATTTAATTTATAAACATTTGTGGATGGTTTGATCATTCCAGCAGGATTATGTTTTTTTGATTTACACACAGAATGGAAATTGAATGGAACAACCTGCGGCCTGTTGGAACACATCCACCACAAGTTGTGTGTTTTTCGATGAAAACAACAAAAAAATAGTGTTTGGGTTGTTTGTTTACTCACTTGATTAATTGTTATTATTTGATGGATACATGTATGTTTAATTGTTGATTGATTCGTTGTTGCTTGTTGTCACTAAAGAGATAATTATTGGATTTTATTTATTATTATTTAGTTAATGTTTTAATGAAAAGATTACAGAATTCGTTGTGTTTAGCATTGTTGGTGTGTTCGATGGATGATTGTTCCTCTGGTAGTTTTGTGGAGGTGGTGCAAACAGAGACACCGAGAACACCTGGGACGATTAGAATCATGACACCACTATCACCTGAAAGTCGTAGTACTTCATAGCGATTGGTTGTCTTGCTACATGATGGATCACAGGTCTTAAGTGTGGTCAATATGTTGTTGATGGTTGATTTGTTGTTACATAGTTTGTTGCTTGTCACCGGACTGAGTCCTTCACCGGCAATGGTTGCTGCAAGCTGTGCAATTTGAGATGGACTCATCTGGATAGAGTTGAGTTGATAGTAAATGTCTAATATATCATCGGGTTGTTTAATCAAACTTGCGCTCTTCAAAAGATGGGCGGTGGTTACTTCATCGGAACTCTCTGACTTTTGTGAGAGATAACTTGACATGTCACAAGATACGTTTCCATTGACCAATTGTTGAAGTTTTTGTAAAATCTGTAATAGAATGAGAGTTAATTAAATGTCCAAGTTGTTGTTTGTTGTTGATATAGCACTTACAGTGGCAATTCTTCTAGCAGCATTTGGATAACTATTGAATAAAAGATGAGATTCAACTAAGTTTCCACCAATGCAGAATGGATTGTGTGCTTTCTTTTGAGCAGTGAATGGCTTATCAAATTTCGATTCTAATGGAACATCAGAGATGAATTTTGATATCTCTTCTTGTCCAATCTCTTCGCACAAAATACAATATATAAATGGCCATATCAGTTGGAATAATGGAATTTTGGTATTATGTGAAAGATTGTCATCATTGGACCAATGTTTACCATCTACGCTTTGTGCATAAACTGATAAAAAGGAATTGGACAGTGCGGGATATTGGTGTTGGAAAGTTGATTCTGGTAGTTTGATTGAATCAACTTGGCTTGTGATCGAGACTAAATCCTTAAAGATTGATTCGATTGGTGATGATAATGATGAGGTGGGTGAGGTTCTTGGTGTAGTCTTTGGTGTTGATTTTGGTGTGGACTTAGGTGAGATGGTTGGTATGCTTGCTTGTAGTGCTACTGGCTCATCGTGTTGTGGTTCAGGAGCACCAGTAGCAGGTTCATTAGGTGGTGATAGAGTAGTACTTTGTGCATCGGAAGGTGAAACTGGTACGGGTGATGTTGAATTGGGTGGGGATGTTGATGGTGTGGAGTTGACAGAAGAAAGTGGTTTTGGATCTCTTTTGGCAACGGGTGGGGGCTTTGGTCTTAGTGGTGCTGGTGATGTTGCAGGTGGTTGAGCGCTGTTTTCTTTTTCTGTCGATGATGTTGGTGGCTGAGCTGCTCTGGTTCTTAAAACCTTCATTAATTCTGGCTTTGATGTATCGATTCCACTTTCGTTGGGTGGTGAAGTTAGTTTAGTTGCACTATTATTGCGTTCGAGAGGAGCCAATGCAGGTGGTGCATCGTCGGATGACTCGGCAGGTTCTGATGGAGCAACTGCAGGTTTGGGTTTGGCAATTGGTTTTAACATTGGTTTAGTCACGATTCTTTCTCTATCTTCTTCGGAAAGCTGTGGAAGATTGGGTGGTGTAGCTGAAATACCTGCTGGTGAAGGGGATGGTGCTGAATTTGTCGAGGACTCAGAGCTGCCCGATGTAGATGATGATGGGGCTGATCCTGCTGGTGAGGTTCTTGGTGGTGGCTTCTTCATGATAGGTACCTTGGGCTTCATAACAACTGCTGGTTTATCGGGTTGTGCCGATGGAGCTGAAGTTTTTTTCAACCAAATTATCGGTTGATGTATTTATATCTGCAAGTGGAGGAGGCATTTCACCTGATTGTGAGATGGGACTGACAGCACCACTGTTTGAAGCTGAACTGCTACCACTAGCAATAGCGGTGTTTGGTACACTGCCAGCCGATGCTGAGATTGGATTTCTTCTTGGTGCAAGAGGTGGTGGTGGTTTTTTTTCGATGGGTTGGCTTGCTGAAAGTGGATTTGGTGTTGGTTCCTCACCATCGCTGTGACTTCCACCATCAATGTCTGCCAGAGGTGGTGGTGCACTGTCATCTGAATCCCTGAGTGGTCTTGGTGCTAGTGAATAGTATTGTGCTCTCATCTTCTCACGTTCTTCGCGCTCATCTGGTGGAAGTAAGTAGGATGCTCTTGATCTTGAAGGTGGTTTACGACCACGAGCAGCACCAGGTTTTCTAACATGCTCCAATTTGGGTGCATCTGATTTAATCGATTGTAGAACTGTTTGAGCTTGCTGAGATTGAGATGGTTGTGGCTGTTGCTGTGGTGGAGAGTTTGGTTTTGGTGGCTGTTGCTTAGCTGGAGATGGTGCTTGCTCTTTCTTTGGTTCCTCTTTAATTTCTTCGACAAAAGTCTGTGAGAACCAACCTTGTCTACCACTTGCATTGGTTCCTTGCCACCAACCACTTGCATCTTTGGATTGAATCGTAACTATTTCACCTACTTTCAAAGGTAATTCGCCTGGATTATCTGTTTCAAACTCGTACAATACGACTGCACGTACTTTTCCATCTTTTCTTTCCTTCTTCAGTTGTATGAATCATATTGGCTACAGCTGTTATCTTTTTCAAAGGCTTCTTAAAAAGAGAAGTTAATCTGTTTTCTTTGTGGTCATCTTTTTGTTGAGATGGTGCTGGTTGTGCGCTACTCTTTGGTTGTTGTACTACTGCTTGTGCTGGTTGCTGAGCTTGTTGTTGAGCTGGTGGTTGTTGTTGCTGTGGCTGTGATGCTTGCTGTAAGTTTGACATAGAGTTTTGCTGTGTAAGGATTGGAGTAATGGGAGGTGGATTATCTGATTTTGTAGACTCTTTGTCTGATGATACTGTAGAATAGGTTTCTGGCAACTGGTGGAGGCTTCTTCTTCATAGAAGGTTGTACAGCTATAAATTGTTGTTGAGGTTGTTGCTGCTGTTGAGGTTGCGATGGTGGAAGTGGAGTTATTGGCTGTATTGGAGGTGGAGCTGATTGTTGTTCATCATCGCTTCTCTCCTTTGAAAATGCTGCTGTCTTTCTGAGGAAAAGTTTATTTTTTAATTCGTCACCCATTACACTGATTCCCACTCTTTGCACTGATTGAGATATAATTTGCATGTAGAATTGATATTTGTTTCAAGAAAAAACAAAATAAAGTGAGATTGAGATTATTAGTGGTGATCGATAGATGAGAATAATAACAACAATAATAACAATAGTAATTTGAAAATAAACATATACAAAATAAATAAAGCAAGTGTTAGTACATCGAAATGTGTTTTGTTTTCTAATAAAAATCTTACCTGTATTGATTGGCTGTTGTGATTCTTCAAATTTAGTTAATTCAGTAGATGCTTCAACATCTATTAGGTAGGTTGGTAAGTTGTAAAGAGGTTATCAAGTTAGATTTAGTTAAATTTCTTTGTATATTTATTAAGATGTTATTATTGTCGTCAGAACAGTGTCTAGTGTGTGATAATGATGAATGTGAGTAAACGTAGATGTTATTGAAATAACTATAGATTAACTAAGAAATAATTGATATTTATCAATTTGATGATTGATAAGTTGCTAATTGTACACAAATATTTAACTTTAAATTAATCTAAGAGTAAGAGATAAGTATAGTTGTTTAAAACCTTAAAAAATAATAATAAAATAACAAATGAAAAATAAATGACCGTGATGAAAAATGGTGTAATTGCAGAGTATGCGATATGGTGTCAAGATTTAGATTTTTCTTCCTTCTATTGCGTTTGCAAAGATCTACCCACAGAACACAGAGTATCCAAAAAACAAGACCTGTTTTTACACCAAAGTTACATTTTTTTGTTTCGTTTTTTTCTTTGACACCATATGGTTGAATTTTCAGATTTGACTTTGTTGTTGATGATATTATGTTGTTGTTATTTGTTTTAATTAACTTACCTTCTGGTTCTTGGTAGTCATGTTCATAGTCTTCTACGAAATTACTTGGGAATACACCTGACATTTGTAGCTTGATTCCTTCCCACCAGCCACTTTCGTCTTTGGCTACTACTTGCAAAAGTTCGTTGGCATAGAGGGGTGCAAGTTCGCCTTCCTCCTCTGATGCACCACTTCCTACATAGTCAAAGAGTACACGTGCACGAGGAACTGAAGTTTCTGCGAAATCAGCTAGCAATGAGCTCCATTTGCCAGGTGTCTGTTTATCGAGATGAAGAGTTGCCTGATTGGCAGACTCTTTCAAAGTTACTTTGACGGACTTGCATGGTGCATAAAGAATACCATCGATATGTAAAACATAACCATCTACACCAGCTTGAAAAAGGGTGCCATCATTCAACTCTGCAATTACATCCTCACGACTGATTCGTGCAGGTGTTGAAAAAGTAATTACTACTGTATTATTTGATTGATGCCAAGTGTATAACATTCTCTACTCTTTCAAATACAACTAACTACATGTAAATTTGCCTTCAATAATATCCAACTTTCTGTAGTTGATTTTTTTTTGTTTCCAGATCTCCAGATCGATTCCAAATTTTTCTAAAGATCAAAATCAAAAAATATCCAAACCAAAATAATATCTAATTTATTTCAAAATCTAATTTTACTAATTTGTATTATAAATTTAAAGTTAATAATAGGTATTTAAACTCCAGAGTTATTTATAATTAATGGGTATAGATTTGTAGGATCAATAATAAATATGATTGTAAAATATCAAATAAATAGGGAGATTTTGAAATACCAGTCGACCAAATTGATGGATTAAACTATAAATAAATAAATGAAACTGAAAGAATGAATTTTAATGAATTAAAAGAATATGAATGATATATAATTTAAAATATATATTTAGATGATTTTCAATACTTTATTAGTATTATTATGAATATTGTACATTAATAATGATATTATTATTATTATTATTGTTTTTTGTTTTTGATGTTTTATATCTATCTCACTTTTCTTCTTTTTCTTTTTCATGTACTTGCTGTTCCTGTGTTCTTGTTCTACTTTTATCTATATTTATCTATCTCTATCTGTAGGTGGTGTCATATAGTATTGTAGTATGATGTGTCTGTGTGTAAATGTATTAATTATGTGTGGAAGTGAATTTAAGAACAACAACAACAATAAATATTTAGATCTACCTGTTTTAAACAACACTACTTCTCTTGTCTGGCACTCTATCGTTTTAAAATAATAATATATATAACAATACTACAACATTGAGTGAAAGATATTTTTGGATTTGGATATGGGTTTGAGGTTTTGGTGGTGGTGTTGGTGGTTTATAGAATTATTCAATTGAATTGTGTTGTTGGTTTTGAGAGTGAATGTAAAATAAATTAATTTATTTAGTTACATTCATTTAGTTTATTACTATTGTGAATAGTAATAGTCCCTATTTGTATGTCTAATGCTTATTAATATTGTTGTTGGTGGTGTTATTGCACAATTGTTTAAAAGTGAAGCAGAGTAGGTGGAGTTATGAAATAGTGGTGGTAGAGGAACATAGAGTTTTGGGTCATTTAGTAAATGCTACTTAGAGCCATAGATGGCTGAGTCGCAATTGCAATATATTAAGCTTATTTGGTTTGTTTTGTTCATTGTCTGAATCATCACAGTTCAATTAACATTACCTATTTTTATAAAAATACAATAAGTTACCAGTGTAGAATCTAATGTTGCTGCTATTCTGCTACTGCTGTTGTTATTATTATCTTGAGTAGTACAATGTTGTCAGTCTAATGTTTCTGTTTCTATTGGAGAGGAGGGTATATATCTAAGACAGATAATTTAAACAACTAAATATGTTCTTATTTTAAAAATACCAATATTATTGAATATAGACAATTTGCAATGGATTTTTTGAAATTGAACACACCACAAAACCCCAATTACAAAAAAATCTTGTGACTCTATACTTTTTTTGTTTTTTAAATATAAATATTGTAAATTAAGTTGTATTATTTTGGGTTGAATGATGTAAAAATATTAACTTAATTAGATATAAATATAAAAGAAAAATAATTAAATATTAATACTATGTAATTTGATCAACTAAAAAAATTGAACAATACAATAGATAATGATTATCATCATATTGATTTTCATAAACTACACTAAGATATTTTTTATAATACAAAAAAAAAATTTAAAAAAACCCAAATTCTTGACAATCCCACAAAAATTTGATGGATTTTGAAAAAACTAACCAGAAGTTCTAATAAAAGATGACAATATAATGCAAACCCCCGAAAACTTATAATAAACTTTGTGGTTTAATCATAAGTTTATGTCCGAAGAGCCAAGTATTAAAAGAATAATAAGATGTTTGGTTATAAGAGAAATAATTCATTCCTAAGTCATATTTGTAAATCCATATTATAAGTAGTCCTACCATTTTTATTATTATCACCGTTAATTGGGAAAATGGGTATTTGTAGAACCAAGTGATTCATGATGAACATTTTGAATTCAAAGTTTATAGTTAATTTATTTAATTAGACTAAACAAGAAATAAATAAATGTATTTTTCGATCGGTTCGTTTTGTTTTAAGCGTGTTGGTCTGGAAGTGCGACTATACATGCTCCAGAAGATGGAGTTGTACTGAAAAGATAGGAAGATTTGTCGGCTGGAAGCTTGGCAAGTTTGGAGTAGTAATTTTTCTCGATCTGTTCTGTGAATGATGATAGTTTTTCAGTTGGGACGAGTGAGATGACGCATCCTCCCCATCCGGCTCCGGTCAAACGCGATCCATAGGCACCGGCTTCTCTGCAAATTGCAGTGAGTTGATCAAGCTCTGGACAGCTACACTCAAATTGCTCGGCGCAACTGAAGTGACTTGAGTTCATCAGCTTACCGAGATCAACTGGTGATTCGTTAGCTGCACAGCTCTTGGCGAATTGGTATACACGAAGTGTCTCTGAAAATACATGAAGTGCCACGTCTTTGGAGTTCAAAGTGTTCAGCAGTCACCTGGATTCCAGATGGAAAGTAGTCTTTGACGAGTTGATCTACTGAGATTTCGAGCTCTGATGCAACTTGTTCGCGGTATATGGCTCTGGGTGAAGGAGTTGGTTTGTCTTTTCGATGAGTTGCTCAAGTGTGAGTGATGATTGGTGTTGTACATCGATGAGACGACGTGTAGTTGACCAGTCAAGACCAAGTTTCTTTGTAAGCAATACTGCAGCAAGACGACACTCAACGACACGCAAGTTATAGTAGAATGCACCTGTTACCACTTTGTTTGATTCTACCAAACTGTTTGAGATGACAAATGATACACCATTTGGGAGTTTGACATTTTTAGTTCTGAGTGGATTGAATTCGATTAACTTGGCAGTGTTCTCCTCTGCCAAATAGGAGATAGCTTGGTCCATACCACCACCTTCAATACCAACGAATCTCTCGCACTTGACAGAAATATTGGCAAGATCATCTTTGCTGTACATTAAATTATGCATGTAGGAGAATGCCAAAGTTGAAACACATACCAATGCAGATGAGCTAGATACACCAGATCCCTGTACAGCAGGTTAGTTTCAAGAAGCTATCATGATTTATGTGAGAAGAACTTACAATTGGGACATTTCCACTGTATAAAAGATTCAGAGATTTAAATGAGGTGCTTGGGGATGATGTTTGTACACCTTTCCAACCGGCCAAAACATAGTTGGTCCAATGGTGTTTAGTCAAATCAATTTCAACTGGTTGAGAGATATCTACAGAGTTTGGTGTGAATTGCTCATTGTTGACATTGGCAATATTCAATTGTGTGCTTGACTGTCTATTGAATGAAACTGCAACTATAGTATCTTGTTGTAATGCAAATGGCTAAAAGAGAAGAACCAATGCATCGGGAGAACAAATAAAATCAAAAAATAAAAAACAAGTCAAACTGTTAATAATCAATTTTCAAGCAAAGTCTAGGTTAGGCGCTAACCATAAATCATACCAATACTGGATATCCACTGTAGTCCACGTGTTCACCGATGAGGTTGACTCTACCTGGAGCACGGAAGAAGAAAGCGGGTCTGTCATTGTAGAGTTCAGCGAAACGATCGACAAGCTGAGCATATCTTGCCTGGTTACTAGCTGAGTCACCATAGATGTTATCGACATTTGTAATAATTTGTGGTAACAATGGGTTGAATGAGTCCATTTTGAGTAGATATTATATAAAATCAAATTAAAAACTAAGTTTTAATATAAATAAACACAAGATATTCGAATGAATGTGGTAAAAGGAAAGCAAGTTTCTTTTTGATAATTCAAATACACTTTGTAAACTAAAGAGTCTTTGTACTTAAATTTAGATATTATATATATATATTTAGCTAATATATGTATGTATATATGTTATTAGCAAATAGGTTGAATGTGAAGACAATAATGAAGAAGGAGGAGGTTGCTAATCAGAAGGAATTAAAAACTTAATAGATATTTCAATTTATGCAATGCAAACAAACCAGTTTTATTTGTGATTTTATTTTTTTAATACCGGTTTAGATTTTTTTTTGAATGATTCTTCCAATGGCTTCGCCGACTATTTAAATTTAACGAACGCTTCAATGTGTTTATATTTTTGGTAATTGATTAGTATTGACTTTGATTAGTTGCTTTTGCTCATATTTCTATTTTGGTGGTTTGCTTGACTATGTATTGGATTTTGAAAAAGTAAATGTAGAACTACATCATTGTCAGGTGTGGGTGTAACCATATAAGAGTGAACTTTGCATCTTGTTTGTTGAGCAGTGGGTTAGTTGAGTTGAATGATTACTCAAATACCAATAGCTATACTAAGATATATAGATCTACAAGTTCTCTTCTTTATTCATTCAATGGAATTGAATGGGTTGATACATTTTTCTTACTTTTATTCAATGTAACTGTGAGTCGATGTGTTTAAATGCTGGTGGTATCATAGTGTCAAGAATAAATGGTGAGTTTGGGTGGCGGTATTGGTAGTGGGTGAAATATCAATAAATATCGTTCATTGGTAACACATCCAATGTTGTATTTTACACTGTGGTAAATTTACACATGGAATTTTGATTTACAAAAAATAAAAATCTGAAAATAACCAATTTGGAAAAGGATTTTTCATTGGACAAAATAAATAATTTTATAGATCCAGTTTTTATTTACATTTTAGTAATTATATAAATTTGATTTTTTTTTACAGATCTATATTGTTTTATCTTAGTTCATAGAAAATCTATTGATAATTAATCTCTATTTAAAAATTAACTTAATTCTTTAAGATTAAATGTTGTGTTTTTGTATAATATTAATGTATTTTTTAATTAAAATGATAAACAATTTTTAATTAACAAAATTAGATTTTTTATCTAATATGTTGGTCATATAATATTATTAAACTTTTATAAATAATAAAATTTAGTTAATGATTTTAATAACAAATTAATAATACAAATTTGTATTAAATATAAAGTTAAATTTTAATTAAAATGATAATAACTATTCCTTTGAAAATTTGTTTAAATACCATTATAAACCTACAATATGACAATAAAATGTTAAATATTATGAATTATAAAACAAATTAAAATTTTGGTTTGATTTCAACAGTTATTTGTTTTTTTTTGACGTTTTGTGCTAAAAAAAGGTAATTTTTTGAGTATAATGTGATTGGTTTTGTTTTTTTTTTTTTGCTTTTTTTTTTTAGGTTAAAAAAAGATCAAAGTCTTGTCAACTGATTTATTGCATTACAACAATTCATTATTACTATTACAGTACAATCGTTTTGTTCCAATAGGAATAGGATCAATTAAGATTGATTCTAATAGAGCAAGATTGTCAACTTCATATCTCTACCTTAATTTCGCTTTTTCAGATCTGTACAAATACATACAATTGTTGCTGTTGCTTCAATAGTTAATTAAGCGGCCTAGGATCAAGTAAAAGGAAAGTTGTTGAATTGCAGAGCTAGTTATGTAATGATTGGGTGCAAGTTATTCAGCAGAGAATAATCGAGATCAATCAACATAAATACAATCTAAACAACTACCTACATACAATTACAGCCAGCCACCTATAACCAAGCAAACACAATCGTACGATAGATAATAGCAAGCAATGGCAAGAGTATATACATCGACAACCAAAAGCTTTTGCAATGGATGGATAGTTACAGGTCCAGATAGGATGTACTTCTATTCGGCAATAGTTTTAATGTTTTTACCAGAGGTACCATTTTTAGTGACAGTGTAAGTTGTCTCATCAAGTATTGATACTCAAGTTACAACTCTCTCCACTTCAATGCAATGTAAATGCAGTGAGTCACAAATACGATGTGATGTGATGTGATGATATGATGTTAAGTGGTGCAATACGATAAATATCTAAGATATATGTTATAACATAAAAATAGAATAGATTACTGACTCGTAGATACTTATATTCATTGTACATATATACATACATATAAATAGGTGTCCTTTATTTGTACAATATATTTCAGCGGCTATATATGTTATTTCTATTTATTTTTGGGTATTTGCTTTTTATTTTCTTTTTTACACATCGTTCACCGATCCAGGCATAGTTCCACGAGGAATATACAACGAGTCGGAAAATCCATTTTCAGATCACAGACAACCTTTATATAAATCCATTACCATTAGAAATATCCAGCATGAAGTGAAGTGGTGTGGTAAGTATTAATGTTATGCTCGATGGCTGCGAGTGGTTCGTTCGAGGTCGAGACCATCAATTAACAAACTTGGATTGTTCATAGAAACTTGTAGTATTTTCAGACCACCGAGAGCAAATCATTGTGGAATATGTAACAACTGCATTGAGGAATTCGATCATCATTGTCCGTGGGTTGGCAATTGCATTGGCAGAAGAAACTATAAATTCTTTATGTATTTCCTCTTTACTTTGGGCTTCAAGTGTCTCTTTGTGATGGCTTTTTGCATCGCTCATATCGTCATCAGCGCCAACAGAATACGTGACGATCACCCACTCTACAGCAGCGCTAGCGTATTTGACCATGCGCTATCAAAGTCGCACTATCTTTCAATTATTCTCATCGTCTACGCACTTGGAGGTTTGATTTTTGTTGGCAGTCTCGGTGGATTCCACTGCTACTTGATATCAACTGCACAAACTACCAACGAACAGATCAAGAAATCCTTCAAGAAAGGCAATCCTTTCAACAGGGGTGTACTGAGGAACTTCATTCATGTCTTCTTCTCACCTCATTACCCAAGCTTCTACCGATTCAACAAGCAGAAAGAGAAGATGGCTC
This sequence comes from Heterostelium multicystogenum, assembly GCA_003667245.1. NCBI lineage: Eukaryota > Evosea > Eumycetozoa > Acytosteliales > Acytosteliaceae > Heterostelium > Heterostelium multicystogenum. The sequence goes on from RCNN01000266.1 coordinate 25,441, forward strand.
TAGAGAACTGACGACACTAGCCAACAACAGCAATAGCAACAACAATAGCCACAATAACAACAGTGCAATCTCACCAAGTATTGGAAGTTTATCAACGAATAGTATCAACGATTCAAGTACCAACAGCCTACCATCTCCAAGATTCCCAATGGACCCAACAAGTCCAGTATAACGATGATGATAATACTAATAAAAATAACAATAATATAGCCTCTGTAGTAGTACTACTAGTTTGAAATTTAGAAGTTTTATTTTGAGGATCAATAGCCAGTCTCATAACTGACTATACATTGGTATTTGGGAGTATATATTGTAGGCAGTCCTGTCTTGTTCTTGTATTGGGATTTGACGAGTGTTTTGATTTAGTTAGTCATTGCTTCTTCTTGAGCATTGGACGTACTATTGAGAATATCGTTGTTGTTATTATTTGGTACAGCTTGTAAAAGGTTTTGTTGTTGTAATTGATTATGTGCTTTTAATAAACTTAATCTCTCTGCAAACAATGCTTGTCTTGATTTATCCAACTGTAATATTGATCAACCATATTAATTAGTATTGGTGTGGTCATCAATGTAAACTGATTGCTGCTTGTTTACATACCATTAATCTGTCTCTATCAAGTGTGTCCTCAAGATCAGAGTAGTATTTCAATTTAATCTCAAGCTTCTTTGATTGAAGATTGACAATATCGAGAATCAGTGTTTGTATCTCACGCTCTTTCAGCTTTTGTGATGGCTTTAGCTTTGATAGAGGTGGCAGCAAGTGTGGCAGCAGATGCTGATTGGAGATTCTTCTCATTTATATCAATATGATTTGATTTCTCCAACTCTTCATATGCTGCTTTTGCTGCGGCTGATGCGACATTTGGTGAAACAGCCTTTGAAAGGAAGCTGATCATTGACAATATTTCATTACCTCCATATCCTAATTGAATGCCATCGCTATTGTTAGTAACGCACATTTCTTGCTACAAAGCATGCTAGCTTACCATTTTCTTTTGTAATGTTGTTGGTTGGTTGTTGGTGTTTCAGTCCGATGGCTCTACTAAAGTTGTCTTCAAATAAGAATCTTCAATTGGTAGTCTAAGGAAGTGAAGTAGACATTGTTCTTTGGATTTAGTGGCGACATGCTCTGATACGTCGACCCATGAGTCACCGTACAGATCGATAGCCTCAAGAAGCAAAAGAGTTTCTTGATCGGTCCATTCTTCGGGTTCCTTTGATACTTCCTGTTCGATCTTGGTAAAATCCGAAGCCTGGTGGTTTGGTGCGTAGTTTCCGCCAGTGAAGCAGCCATTGCACAAGTTGACCTTGTACAGCTCGGCTGGCAAAGTTGGCTTGTCCTTCACCAGGTGGCAAAGGTTTGGTCAATTGGTAACGCAGGGCACTGCAATCGATACCACAGTTGCTGCAGACTGTTTTGTGTGGTGCCTGTGGTTGTCCATAAATATTGTTTCTCAACTCCAATGATTTTGATGATGAAACCGAAGTTGAAGCTGGTGCGGTTGTGGCTGAAGCTGAAGTTGATGATGTAGTTGATTTTCCTGGTGATTTTAATGCACTGTCGCTGCTGTTACTGCTTGTTGATCCGTTGGTGGTGGTCGATGTGTTCTCGGTAGCACCGTTCAAAAGTGGTGGTGGTGGAATGCAACCTCCACCGTCTGGATTGACAAAGTAGTTTATCAAGCCCCAATGATCGAGGAAGCTGTGAACTCTCATAATCGAGCAGACATCTCCAACGAGATTTCTACGGACTGCTGTCAGTGTAAGATATTGATAGGGACTCTGTTGGTATGTGTTGATCATGAAATCTCTGTATTCTTTGTAGATCTCTGGTGTCTTTGATGGTGATCTTCCATTGAAGAACTCGTTCATTTGGATTTTCTCAATATCGTGTATCTCGCTCATCTTGAACCAACTGCACTGTGGAATAGGGAACTGGGCAGTTGCCAAAATCACAGATGTCACGGGTGGTTGTACAACCATTGGTGTGACCATTGCAGTGGATGTTGGTGCAGAAGCTGTTGTAGTAGTTGTGGTAGTAGTTGGCTGTTCACCCATGACTACAGCAGCAGTGGTAGTAGCAGTAGGTGCAGTGATAATATTATTGTTGGCAATGGTTGTGTTCTTTGATATGTTTGTTGCGGTGGTTGTCGATGGGTTCAAAGCCATCTGTGGAATGGGTTTCGATTGTATAGATGCGGGTATTGGAATCGCAGAAGGTGGTGTGGTGACTGTCTTTATTGTGGAGGTAGTTGGAATTGTCGATACCGGTGTAGCGGTAGTTGGTATCAAAGGTGGAAGACCACCCAAATTTAGTTGAGCTGCTGGCTGTTGTTGTGGTTGGTCATCTGACTTTTGTTTCTTGAGTGGTGTATTCGATTCGTCGCCATTAGACGCCAACGGTCTCTTATTAGCTTCCTCAACAGCCATTGTATTGCTCTCAGTGGTCGTAGTAGTCACAGCAGCGGCAACAGCAGTGTTCTCTAGACCATTAGCAGAACCATTAACTTCACCACTGTTTTCCATTCTCTATCTTTTATCTATCTATCTATTTATCTATCAAATATTCCAATAACCAAATATCTTTCTATCTTACTATCTAACACTATCAAACTATCTATAGCTATATCTATATCTAACTGTCGATATTGTAAATGTCTATAAATGTAATTAATGCAATGATGACAATGCTGATGATGGTGATGTAGTTCAAAAGAAGACAGGGTGTTGTATCAAATGAGTAATGAAAAATTAGTTTTTAAAGATCGTGTTATTGCAAGTAATGGAAGAACACTAACCTCGATTATCTATTTTGACAGTTGGTTATTAATTAATTTTTGAATTTTAGTGTGTGAAAAAAGTATGAGCATTTTTAACAAAATATTTAAATTATTTTGAAACAAACTAAAAAACTAACGTTCACATTTTATTTTTAAATTAAATTTGAATATTCACTTGCGACCTATCAGCTCATTTAAAATTCTTGGTTGTTCTAACAGTTACTAACTCTTTGCATTTTGAAAGTAATTAATAATTTTGAAGTGAACTTCCATAGAGGTCTGCAAGCTATTTGAACTTCATGTGTGACACACATCAATGCGCATCTGTGATAGTATCTCATCTCAGCATCAAGATTCCTTTCAAGTTATTTAACTATAAAACTATAAATAGGTGTCACACACACACACACCTTCAATACTTATTTACTTTAAATTGATGAACTAATTTTGTAATTTTAAATTAAACCAACAAATGATTTGCAATTTTGTAAAGCCTATTTAAATGAGCTTAGGAAGTGTGTTTTCAATAATATTATATGTTCCATTCCCATTAAAAGAAATATATCCCTGTAAACAGTTAAAAGTATGTATCGATATAATGTAACAAATGAAATGATTAATATATATTTATATATATTCAATATTAACACAATCATCTTAAAAAAGTTGATTCTATCCAATATCATTTGGAAGTATCTCATTCAAAATGAGAGAAACATCTTCTAAATTATATCAGTAATGGAGAATTTTCGAATTAGGCTAAATTATTATTTGTATGTTCAATATCATCACATATGAGGTTTCGTACTGAACTAGAAATGTATACAAGTTCATCAGTGATTTTTTATTATATTTATGGTTGAACTACTGGTTTATAATGTAACTTCCTATCATTTATAGATCGCCTTGGTTCTTTTCGTTGATTAAATATATATAACTCTGGTTAAAAAACCTTTATCACTGGAGTTCGAAACCTCATTGTGATAATATTTAACAAACAAATAATAATTTAACCTATATATGCTCTGGTATAGATAGAACCTCTCCAATCACTAAATTTCTTGCTATTGGGACCAAATGGATTTAAAATTCAAGATTTAAGTTCCCGTGGTTGTTTTTCTAAAGTAGTATCTCTGGCTGAAGTGGCAATATGTACTGTTTCCAATCCAACTCAACTTCTAACTTCTAAATCCGACATTTTCATATAATCAAAATAAAGATTCTGTATTTCAGAACTACTTCATTTTAGTTAATTTAATATTACACCTCAATTTAGATAATATTGTCTTGATTATTGATTAAATTCTCAGTTATTATTATAGTTATGATTATTATTATTATTAGATAATGGAAATGAAAATAATTTAAATTATCCATATAGTTGATATTAATTTAAAATAAAATAAATGTATTTATTTAAAAAAACATAAATTTGGTAATTTATAAAAATAGGTGAACTAGTAGACTTTGATTCAATATATTTTAGTCTTAGAAACAAATTTACTTATTAAAATTCGATTCCTAATCATTAATTTGATAGATGATGAAGTCTAGAATCCCGAAATGTTTGATGATCATTTTGTAATGTGGGTCATGGATTTTACAAGCTTCGACTAAAAAAATGTAAAAATTACTTTTTTTATTCCATGTTCCCTTCGATTCCAGAATGAACATTTTATTCAACTAATTTATTCTAAAAATATTGGAATGGAACATCAAACAATGAATATATATAGTCAACTTGGATTCTATTTCTATATCATTAAATAAATAAATATATAATACAATCAAATAATTGACAAACTCTGTTATTTCTTCAAAATCACTATTACATTATACAAATATCTAAATATTTAAATACTATTATTTTTATATCCAATATGAAATTACTTCTTTATATTCTTATGATATTTTTTATATCATTGGTATAACTCTCAAGAGTTCAGTAATAACAATAATTTCAACTTTAACACTCAGATAATCCATAAAAATGTAACCATCGACAGTGGAATAAATATCTTCTATCGTGAGTCTGGAAATATAAGAAAACCAGTGTTCTTACTTCTTCATGGTTTCCCATCATCTTCACATCAATTCAGAAATCTTATTCCACTACTTTCGCCATTTTTATCGGTTGTGATTGCTCCAGATTTA
>RCNN01000267.1:0-42980 GCA_003667245.1 Heterostelium multicystogenum
AATTTTTTTTGGAAGAAATAGTACAGTTATAAATAAATAGATATATAGCAGCGAGACCTCTCGATTAATTTCCAAATACAGCCTACACAACGGGATTGATTATTCCACTCGAAAAATTCAGTTCACTAACCCATAAAAATAAAAAATTGCCCCATCCCGATTGAATTACAATAATAATAAGGTCGCAACTCTATATTCAATTTGGAATGATGTTGGCATTTTTATTGTTGTGAATGAAGTTTCCTTCTCTCCATTCCCGCCACACCAACCAACAAAATTATTTAAAGTGTTAACAGTTTGGAATTGAAAAATAGAAATTTTTGTTGCAGTTCAGTTCAATTGAAGTCATCAATTAACGATCAAACTGTAAAAGTAAATTTACAAACTACAAAGTAGAATTAATTTAGAAATCAATCGGTCACAATCAATCTTAATTTAGATCGATCTCTTTCTGTTTTTTTGTGGTTAAATAACAATTAAATCATGGTATATTCTCTTTTACTTGATGTAAAAGAAATTCACAGAATTCTCGGTTGTAGTTTGTACTTTCTTCATCATATCCGATTATTTCTGTATTGTGCGCCCTACTCTTTTATTAGTAAATCTTATAAATTATCAATCACCCCCCCCCCACCACTCAATCATCAGATCAAAATTCAGCCAAATAATCGATATTAATTTTAGAATTAGTACCCAAAAAAAAAACACAAACATGTTTAATTTTAAAATTAAACATCACATCAAAATTTATTAGTTTCAAGAAAAACAACTTGAATCCAACCCCTATCTCTATATTCACCAAATCACTTCTATATGTATTACATATCTCACATCAGCACTACCATACTTTTTTAATTAATAATAATAATAACAACAATAACAACAATAACCCATTTGAAGTAACAGTAAATAAATAAAAATCACAACAACGAAACAATATCAACAACCCCACAATCACAACAACACTAAATATACAGCTGATAATAGTAACAATAGCATTACTATATTTATATTTATTATTATTATTATTAGTGTTGATTTTAGTTGAAATCTATTTTGAATTTGTATAATTGTTACTACATTATTATTATTATTATTATTTCTCTATCAATAACAACAAGAACAAGAGCAACAACAATACAATTGTATATTTATTTTCTGTAAAAAGTTGTAAAATTCACAATGCTGGTAGAGTGAGAGAATTGAACAACAACAACAACAACAATAATAATAACAATCAGCAATTCAATAACAATAGGAATATAAAAAAAGTAATTTAATTTATTCCATTTTTTATTTAGAAAGATTATTATTATTTACCATTCATAACAAACAAACAAACAATCAATCAATCAATAATACTTTACTTACTTGTTTTGCTTGTGCTGCTGTTTAGTTGTCCGATTATTGATTGATATTGTTGCTGTTGAGTTAAATTAATTTAAATTATCTATCTATCTTCTCATCTCACATCTTATTGATCAATAAGGTTTTGTTTTTAAATATTACATTTGATATATCATATCCCACAACACAATTAAATAATCCAACAACCATCAGTCACCATTTATACAAAAGAGAGAGAGTGATAATAATAATAATAATAATATTAATAATAATCAATCCAACAAAATATAAAGAATTTTAAAGTCATAATCAACTATAAAATTTTATTATTTAACCTTTTTTAATATTAATATTAATTTTATTTAATTTTTATAGTATAAAAATAACTAAATAATATAACATTAGCAACAACAGTAGTATTAAAGAAAGAAAGAAAGAAAGATAGAGTACAATCTGACAAATGTTGTATAATTGTTGTTCAATTGAAATATGATATGATCAATTGATTTTTAGGATAATAATATAATAATACAGAATAATAATATTAATAATCAATAATAATAATATTAATATTGATAGTAATAATAATAATAGTTTCGACAAGTGATTTCCTTGTTAAATAATAATAGGGAAACCTAAATTTTCAAAAACAAACAAAATAATAATAATAATATTAGAACCAGATAGTCAAACTTTGAAATTGTACAAGAGTCATACAATTTTACAACAATGATGGAATCTTCAAAGTTTAAAATATTACCAAACTCTATAAAGATACAATATGATGGAAGTCAATTATCTACACACATGGCAAATGGTGGAGTCGTTGGAAATAAACATTTGAAAAAAAGCTTTGAATTCATATAATGTCAACAGTGATTTGGAACATTCGATTATAGATGACAATGCCACCGTTATCGAAGTGTGGCTTGAATCGAACCAGGCACTGTTTTCCAATCTAAAGATGACCGCTATCTATATATGTGTTGACTCTGAGTCGAGTCGTGTCAGCGCTGTTTTAAATACCAACCCATTTGCATCGGTTTCAAAGTGGAGAAAGAATATTTTCGTCTATGGTATCATACTGGAGGGAATGGGCAGAAAATACCAAACATATAAAGACTACTTTTCTTCCAATTCCAACACCGGCCAACAACACCAATGGAAATACATCTACTTCATCGAACGGTAATGGATCTTCACTTTCTACATCACCTGGAAATAGTCCGACATCAAGTACCGCTTCGTTGCCATCATCGGCCTCTGCAATGGCTGTGGGCAACGGTTCAGCATCGATTTCATTCAACCAGTTTGCAGATGTCGCCAGCACTAGCAGCAGTAGCAGTAGCGTTGGATCTCCTTCAAACTCATCTTTCACACAATCATTTTCTAGCGCAAGCAGCATCACCTCGGCCAGTAGCCAAAACAACCAAACAAATCAACAGCCAGGTTTAATTTCCTTTTTTAACAATGTCATACATAAAGTTACACCACCACAGGGACAACAGCAACTGATAGACAATATCCAGTATCTCTTGATCCAGAGTATCCAGAGAGCACTTAGTAACTTTGTTAATAGCATTCAACGCGATCGTCTCTACTATAATCAAGTGATTTCTTACAAGAAGAACGAGGGAATGTACCTTCCCACTTTGTTCCTCTCACATGCTGGATACTCCCCTTATGTATCACCATCTAGTATCTCTCCACCCATCTCTACCCCTCCCAGCAGTAGCAATACACTTTCGATCCCTGGCTCCAGCAATACCAGCATATATGGCTCTCCGCTCAGTTCTTCGCCAAACTCCTCAGTGATGTTCCTACCCATGTCGAGTTCACCATCAAGCCATACTATTGTCATTTCTGATCCACCATCTCCACCACAGGACCATCAGCTAACCGACGAAGAGGACAGCCTTTCATCCTCACCTAACTCCTCCTCTGATATTTCTATAGTAATAACCAACACACCAAGCATCCCCCAATCGAAATTTTTATCATACAACAACGTCATCCATAACATCATAGGCAACCATCATTACAATAACTTTGCCCCTAAAAAGACAACACCCATCTTGACCAACAATATTGTTCTAGGTGGAAGCAGGCAGTCCAAGTCAACTTCGTCCGACAACAATAGCACTGACGTTCCAAATAGTTCCATAACCAACAGTAGCAATATTTCAGCTGATAAATCATTACCAAGTTCATTACCATCGGCCAGCCCCATTAACACACCGACTTCATCATCATTCATGCATACAAAGCCACGTGGACTAAAGCAATCAAAAGAGTTGGGTGAGAGACCATCCATCTCAATTTATGAAACCAAAGATGGCCAAGGATGTGCAGCTATATCCTCACTTTATGGTTGGGATTTCGAAAAGAAGGAGCGTTCCGGTGAGCCATTTGCTGATTGTTTCTCACTTTCCACAATGTCACATCCAAACTTACGTGCTGCTCTTACAATTGCCGACGGTAGTGGACTAGGACCCGATGCTCATAGAGCTGCTACAATGTCTGTACTTGGTGCAAATGATTATTTAGATAATATAAGTATGTAATTTATATTCAAAACTTCTATATTTAGCTAACATGATTATTATAGGTTCTATTGAAATAGCCACAACAAATGATCTACTCACTGTAATTGGAAATGCAATTATGGAAGGTCATATGAGAATCATTGAGGATGAATATTACCAAAAGAAAGAAATACACCTTGAACCAAAGGGAGCCACAACATTTTGTATAGGCTGTCTTGGTCAAACCAAAAATATTCTTCAGAATCTTTCATCTTCATCCTCATCTTCGTCCACTAGAGAAAAGAAAGATGTAGCTTCAGAGCTCAGAGCACAACAGTTCTCTAGACCACTTCCACCTCCTCCACCCAAACCAAAAACTCTATCACCAAATGAAAGCAGTGAACAAGTACCCAAAAGAAAAAATAGTAATTTAAATCCAACAACCTCATCATCAAACAATAATAATCAAGTGTATAGTCAAAATAATGTAGATAATAACAATAATAATAACAATAATAATAATAATATTCAATTGGAAAGTGATGAGGTAGAGGTATCAAATGCAAATATTTTGGATTACGAAATTGATGCGCCACAGATTACAATTAATGAGTTGCCTGCCAAAGTTGAGTCGATTTTAGAGGAAATTCAGTCCATTGAGATCAAGCCTTCAAGACTATCGATAACACTTACTTCCGAACAAAAACAAAAAGAGACACAAGACAACATAATCGAAGAACCACAATTAAATGAAGAAGAACCACAAAAATCACCGAGACCATCAACAACATCCTTTGAGAATAATGATCAACCACCAGCTAACGACGAGCAAACAGAACACCATACACACCTACAAACAGAGCAATGTTCATGTGAGCAACACAACAATAACAACAACAACAACAATGATACATGTACAGTCAACAATATCATCGATGAATCTAACAGCACTCAAAACAATATCACCAAGAAAGTTAAAACCAATTCCACCACCAAGAACATTCAAATCTCTTTCAAAATCACCCTCCAATTCGAGTATTGCTTCAAATGTCAGATTCAACAACTAGCAGCGGTAGTAGCACAACTAACCCTGGAACCCCAAGGCTTGCCAGTACAGATGGCCAATGGTTCTTTATGGTAGGATCTGTCGGAGACTGCAGAGCTTTCCGTTGGAGTTGCACATCAAAGAAGGTAACTGAAATTACCAATGTCAAACCAACAAGAAACTTTAATGAAGCCGGTGGTCAGCTCGGTTGGATGTGGGGTGGCGATGAAGGAATTTGGCCATACAAACGCATCAGACTATCTTACCGACCCCCGTCAAGAACTCAAGACGAACTAATCAAAGCAAAGAATGAGAAATCCAGACCCAACCTGAAGAATCTACACTTTGGATTGGTATTGGTAAACCCAGGTGATCGTGTATTCATTGCTTCCGACGGTGTCACTGACAACTTTTTGAACATGAATCCATCAATCAATGAAGATAAGCAAGTGACCAAGGAAGAATTAGAATCCAATATTTCAAATTTCATCAAGTCTCTACCCTCCGAAGCCACAATGTCTTGTGATCGTCTCTGCCAAGCAATCATCACACACTGCCTCGAAAAGACACAAAATTTCAGAAACATTCAAGAGGAAATGAGTAGGACTCTTCTAAAGATGAAGGAGATTGAAAAAGCCGGTGAGACCGATCTTTCAAGCGACCAAACCTATCAATCACTCAAGAAGAACTATTCCAAATTAGCAAACAGTATTAGACATATCAATATGGTAAACCTGATCATTCCTCAATCGTTATGTACGAAGTTCCTCAATTAAATTGATAAAATAAACAATATTAATTTATTTATATAGCTAATAACAACTTGTAAAGTAGAGAATGAGTTGAAGTTTTATTAGTTTTGTTTTTTGTGCTGAAAATTTAGTGTTTCAACAGTGGACTGTTACGTATTTAGAAGCAACAGAAGATTTTTAAGAGTACACCAATGGTTTAAGTAGTTGAGGGCTTTCGCTTGTCAATTTACATATTCTTCATGGCGGGATGGTGGGGTATTTTTGACCGCAAGCGGTAACATAGACCTAAAAAGTTTGCAAGCTGTGAGATTCGAACTCACGAACCTTGCGGACTAGAACTTGAGTCTAGCGGATTTAACCACTTTCCTAAGCTTGCACTGTTGAATGCAAATAAAATTTTTTATATCTTATAACAATGCTCAATTTAATTAATCCACAAAAGAGTGAGTATATATGTTTAGAATCTGTGAATTTTTGTTTCTATAAGAATAATTTTCTAAGTTTAAAACCCCAAATCAAAATACTGGAATATTAAAGTGACTACCACGTTTGCACCTATTGTGATTTCCTATATAAATCTGGAGACAAAAATATTTGATATTATTTTAACTTTAAATGAACACATTAGATGAATCTAAATTTTGATCAGGCCCAAAACAGTGTCAATCATTGTCGTTGGTTGCGGTAGCAGAGGATATGTATACACACTGTACGCACACGAAAGACCCAACAGACTGAAAGTAATAACTGCTTTGAATTCAACCTCACCAAACTTAACTCATTGACACCAATCACATTGATTTGTTTGCCATATAGGTAGCGGCTGTTTGCGATCCAATCAAATATAGAAGAAATAAGTTGGGTAGTGCCTTTTCTCTGCCTGAAAACAGGATCTTTGAAGATTGGAATGATATTGTAAAATTAGATAAAGTAATTATAAAAATAGATTTGTTATCCTGTAACAGTCGCACCAATGATTATTAATCAAAGATTGCAATCTGTTAGTTTGCAGATGCAGTGTTGATTGCAACACCTGATCAACTTCATGCAGAGCCAGCTATCGCATTTGCAAATAAGGGATACCATATTCTGGTTGAGAAGCCAATGGCAGTAACCCAAGCAGATTGTGACCGTATGGTCAAGGCTGCAAAGGACAATAATGTCATCTTTGCAGTGTGTCATGTTTTGAGATACACTCCATACAACTTGAAAATCAAATCACTTATTGATGAAGGATATGTGGGTAAAAGTTCTGAACATCCAGCATTTGGAGCCGGTTGGATTCTACCACAATGCACACTCCTATGTCAGAGGCAACTGGAAACGTGATGACACTTCGACATTCATGTTGATGGCCAAGTCATGTCATGATTTGGATCTAATCAATTTCTTTATGAATTCGAAATGCAAGTAAGTAGATGATTTAATGCATGCCAATCTGGGTTCTCATCAGACAAACTAACAAATATGCTTTGCAGGAAAATATCATCGTTTGGATCGTTGACTCATTTCTCAAAAGAACACAAGCCAAAAGAAGCAGGAAATGTTACTAGATGCTTGGATTGCTCAATCAATACTAAATGCCCATACAGTGCCAATACCATCTACTTGACTTACTATCCATACAAGAGAGAATGTTTGGTGCCCGACAAAGAGCCAACTATTGAGAACGTCAAAGAGTCCCTTAGAAATGGACCATATGGTGTATGTGTCTACGAAAGCGACAACAACGTAGTTGACCAGCAAGTTGTCAACATGGAATTCGAAGGTGGCAAAACCTGTTCGTTCTCAATGATTGCATTCACCGAGGAGATATGTGAAAGAAAAACCAGAATTCATGGTAGTCATGGCCAATTGATATGCGATGGTCACACCATCATTTGGGATGACTTTAAAATGGGTGACAAAGAGATATTTAAGCCAGGTAAATATAAATAGACATACTAATAGGTTGATAATTAACTAATTCCAAAACACATATCATCATTATTACGTATATGTAGAGTTGGTATCGAATACAAAGATGACTGGACACAACTGTGCTGATTACTACCTCATGAGGGCATTTGTGTATGCCGTTGCAAAGAATGATCCAACTCAAATTCTTTCCGGTCCAGATGATACACTTCTCTCGCATACACTTGTTTTTCAAAGCTGAACAGGCAAGAGTTGAAAATAAAGTAGTTGTATTTGATTGATCAAATAGTAGATTTATTTACAATATATGATATTATTATTATCGTCTATCTTCTTAGTTGCCATTGTTTGGAGTGGTCGTTGCATGCTGATCAAACCAACTGTTAATTTTATCAGCGTTTTTTACAATCATGTTAAACTGATCTCTGTCCAATGTTATACCTCGTTTAGTTGGAAGTATCTTTCCATTTAACTCTGATTCGTAGTAAACTCTTATATCTAATTTGGGCTCACCAGTAAAAGTAGAGATTGATACCTTCTTCTTGTGTCCTAAATCAATGGACTGTCCTGCCTCAATAGAACCCATCATATCTTGCTCAAAATTATCATTCTTGCTTGCTGTGTTCTTTGATTGTTGTTGTTGTTGTTGATGTTGGTTTGAAAATGGTGAGCTGGGAGGTACAAACAGCAGATTGTTGTTGGTCTTTCAATCTCTTTTGATCATCCTCTCTAAAACTTTTTAAGCAATTCAGCTGTAGATTTAGAGGTAGCATAGGATCTTCTGAATACAATCAGTGTATTCCTTTCAACACTCAACTTTGTTAATCTGATCATTATTTATAACAAATAAACTTGTCAAGATAAATTAATGTTTTTGTTGTTCAACCAAATTATATTATTTTACACATAGAAATTAAAACTTTAAAAAACAACCAAATTTGTTTCATTGTTGTTGCCATCTTATTCTCAGGTGTTAAAACTTATCTATATTTCAATCAATATATAGACTCCTCAAAATAAAACCAAAAGTAATAAACAAATAATCAAATAAATGAATCTAAAATGGTAGAAATTTGGATCTTTTCAAAGATCAAAATTATCAAGATAAGTTCACATATCTGTGATATTGTATGTCAAATCTGAAATCAAAGTTGGAAAAAATATCTTTGATTTTACAACAATCTTGAATATGAAAAACTCATGACGTCACTCGTGACGTCTTGGTCGTAAGAAATCCCTTGTATCTGAGCTAGAAGTTGTATTATCTAATTATACTCAGTGGATTAAAGATTAAAACATGTTTTTAAAAGAAATATTATATTATTAATATTTCAATATAAATAAAACCAATAAAAATATATTCTCTAAATCAAATTAAGTTAATATAAAAGTATCAATTTCTTTTTTGATTTTACAGTGATATTTGTTGAATTGAAATTTCAACACACAAATATACAAAGGTCTAAATATCTGTATTCATTTGAACCATTTGTTTGAAATTTAATTGTTACCCACAACTACCACCTAAATGAATAAATACGGGTTTGCTGCATTATAGCTAACGATGATTAATGATTTTGTTTTATCATTTGGTGATAACCTAATGAACCATCCACTAACGGATTCTTTGCAAAAGAAGTTTCTACCACGTTCTAAAATTAATAGTCATTTAATCTTTTCAGCATGATGGGAATTACAAAAATTAGATATTTAATAAATTTTTTGTTTTTTATTTTTTCAACAAAACAATCTCTAGACATGAAGAGATGATATTTTTGAAGGATGAAAAATTCCAAAAAAGAGACCATAGGTGATGACAACTGATACCAACTGTTTGGACTTTGATGCAGATTGGAGAGTTGTGGGTGGGTCTAATTCTTTGTGTACTTGGGTTATGTCTAGGAGTGGTAGGATTTTGAGTTGATTTGATTATCAATTTTATTTAATTAAATGAATTTATGATTTGATGGATTGTCTTTCCTAAGCTATTTAAGAGCCCAGTGAAACATTTGTACACTCATCAAATAATCTAATCTTAAACACATATATATAAAATTTTAAAATGGTAAATATTATATTATATTATTCATACAGTTCAAGTAACAATTTAAAGGATTAATAATTCTAATATATACGATTGTTTTGGTTAATTATAGACTCACCACTACGTAACTTATTGGCATCACGACGGTCGTTTGCACCACAGCACTCATCATCACGAACACGACGCTCACAAGGAGTACGAACACAAGAAGCACCACGGTCACTCTTGCTGCCGTTCTCCACAACGGTCATGTTGTACACATTCATCACGGTCACCATGGTCACCAATTCGAACACGAGATTGTCCACCACTTCAAGCATCACGGTTGGTAAATTATTATTGTGTAAATAGTAGACTTGACTTCCAAATGAAATAAAATATATAAATATTTTGTTCCACTATTATATCATTCAATTGTATCTTTTTTCATATCTTGAAATTTTATTGTGATTAATAGGGTTTATTCAGAGCGGATTTGTTTTTGGTTTCCAAGATTGGTGAGGTCAACCTTTGGTTCCATTTGAACTCATTTCTTTGTTTTAGTTGTTTTCCGACTTGATTTTTAAGTAATTCTAGGCGTGAATGATCCAGAGTAACTCCATACCAAAGACATTACCATATACTTAAGAATCAGTCCAAAACATATGATTTCTACTTAATTTTCCTAAATAAAGTCTCAAAGGTACTATCTCTCTTTCCTGAGATCTAACCATTTATGTGACCAAATATACACTTTAATTATAAACTATGGAAATAATGTTTGAATAATAGAACTAGTATAGTCAGAACAAATAGTTAATGATGGATGACCTTGCCCTAAGGGTAAAAAAACGGTCTTTTAAATACAAAGACAGCTTTGATTAATTTGAGAACTTAACTTGTATTTATGACATTTTGGAGTCAAATAAAACAACAAGTTAGCGCTCAATATTGGGAAAGACCGTGGAATGGGGATCTGGGACATCGAAACCAAAAACAGCTTATTTGGAAGGGATAATACTAGATTAGTGCACCTAGATTCATTTATCTAACTAACCTAAAGCTAGATTGAGTCAATCAACAAGGAAACCAATGGTTTACTTTTTTTTTTTTTTTTTTTTAATCATCCAGGTGATTATAATTTATTAATTAAATAATAAATGGTGAGGGTCAGAACCTCACAGTGTTTCTATAAATATATATTCACGACAACAAAGGGACAGTCGTGATTGTCCGAAAATGGTTACAAAATTCCTCAAACCCCGCATGAGGAGTTCTCCCATAAAACACTTTTTCGACAACTGCAGGGTTCGAACCTGCGCCCCCGAAGGGAACAGATTTCAAGTCTGTCGCCGTAACCACTTGGCTAAGCTGTCAATTTTCTTGAAGTTCAAAATTCCGAGATATCATTTTATAAATTAATAAGAATTGTTGTTTTAGTATTTGTTTTTATTTCTTACTTCGAATATTAATTCATGAGAAATGTGATCTATCAAGTTAAATAATCTTAATTATGATTCATATAGCTCCTCCTATGTTTGAAACAAAAATCAAAGATGTAATCTTTTTATTTTAATATTATACAAAAATGCAAGTCGGAGAAGATGGAAAGAAGTATGGTTTGCAACTACCAAAGTTAAAGAATGCTTTTCAGGTTGATGAAGACGACGAATTCAACGAAGAAGAACAACCAAAGAGCAATCAGCTCCAAAAACAACAACAGGCGAAACAACAAGAAGCAAAGACCAGAATAGAAAAGATTCACAATGCAGCGTTAGAGGAAGACCCTTCGGTGTTTGATTATGATGGTGTCTACGATCAAATGAAGAAACAAGAGAAACAGGCGGCTCGAAAACAAACAGACGCTCATCACTGGCAAACCAAAGTACATTCAGAAATCTGATGGCTGAGGCAGACAGAAAGAAACGCGAGAATGAAAGAGTAAAAGATAGAATGATACAAAAGGAACGTGAGGCAGAAGGTGATATGTATAAAGACAAAGAGATATTCTTGACATCTGGCTACAAAAAGAAATTGGAAGAAGAGAAAACTGCAAGATGAAAGAGATCGGCAGATGGAGCTGAATCAAGATGTAACTAAAAAGAAAGAATCTATCTGATTTCCACAGGAATCTGTATAATATACTATGCTAAATGACGATAACGACAACGACAATAGCACCAATAGTAGTAGTAGTAATACCGAACAAAAAGAAAGAGAACAGCAAATAGTTATAATAGCAATAGAAATACATCGAATAGTAGTGAATATAAAAGAAAGCATCATCGTTACTATGAACCCGTGATAGAAAGAAGAGAGAAGGTTGAAGAGCCTGTCAAACAGTATCCAAGAAGAAACGACGAGCAGTCAATCAAGGCGGCAATCGAGAGATATCAACAAAGAAAACTAAACAGAAACATATAAAACAAGATCACACATGCTTGACTTGTACATACTTACCCTTACCGCAATAAACAAAATGCATTGTTTGATCAGATTTAACGTTCAGAGTATAAACATGAGGTGATTCATCTGAAACACGAAACTTAAAGAATCATCATTCAAACTTGTCAAAAAACTAAAAAAGAAACCGAAAAACCAACTATTCTTTGCTTATGAGCACGGTGTTGGGACGACACTCATTTCTTTATGGGATAGTTGTCTTGTTTATTGGATTTATAAACATCTTTATTTGATTTTATTAAACATATACTCTATAACTATCTATTGTAATTATTATTATTATTATATTATTATTATTATATTATTGTCATTAATATTGGTGCAAACTTGATTGTCAAATGGTTGTATTGTTGTTGTTGTTACGTTTTAATACCGATTCTGATATGTTCCAGCTTTTGTTAAGTATCTGACCCATTTGATTGGAGTGTAATTGCTCTTTTCGACAACCTTTAAGAAACGTACAAAGAAACCAGATGCTGTAAACATGGTAACTTGGAACTTCATGGAAATGGGTGGACGCGACCAAGCCTTCTTGTCGAGATTTGACTGAAGCCATGAGGTCGACTTCAGCTCTTAGTGTGAATTCAGTGTCACCTGGGAATCTTCTGATTCTCCAAATGAATGGCATCCTGCTCTGGGATGTATTTAGCCTTACCGGCAGCGACAAACAATCTTGCAGACTGCAGTATTCTTTGGTGTTGGGATGATTACTTTTACATTTGTACCAAACATCTTGGAACTAAAATTCGATTTTACAGTTACACTTGCTTCAATTCTGGTTCTACCCATTTCCTTACAATTGGGATAACCTTAAATGGCAAATTTATATGTTCAGTTGTACGATATCTAAATTTAAGTTGATGTGATGAAATTCCACTGATTAGTAAAACAATTCTTTGTAACATTGCGGTTGACAATCTATTTACTTACTTCATCAATTCGAATTCACCATCGGGTGGAAACAAAACTGATGGTACGATCAGTGTCAAATTTACCGAGTCTGACGCATTGATGGAATGTAATATCGTCGATTTCAACACCGTTTGTTCTTCTCTTTGGTGCGGCTGAATGGGTGGTACGCTCCTTCTCCATGAGCACCTTGTCATTCATACCAAATTTGCACTCTGGCATACCTGAAAGATAGCACTTCATCATTACCTGGCCAGTTACATCGGCACGAAGAATATTACCCTCGGCTGACATCAACAAGTTCACAGACTCTACTACATCAATATAAATTTCATTTCTCTTGTGCTTGATATCTGGTGTTTCTCCAAGGAGTAGTACCAGTTGCTTGAATTGTAATCTTTGATAGTTTCTCTTGTTTCAACTGCAAGCAATCAATCGGTTAGTTCCAGACTCTTGATTCATCACAACAATTCGTAACTGGCCATTTAATACATACTTTATCGAGGGACTTTAATTTACCTTGTCCCTGAGTGATATATAGCTTCAATACATCAGTCGAGCAGTTTTTGTGGATATCCAAAGTCAAGTATTTCTAAAGTGGTACAATAATAATAATAATAGTATCAGTAACTGTGTTGTGATGATAGTGGTGCACCACTGGTGGTGGGGTAGTAGTAGTAGTGGTAGTACCCAATCATACCATCTAATAATTCATATACCAATACAAAGTTATTTCTAATTGAATCTTCATCAAAGTTGTCGAAATATGATTTAAAGATGTCAACAACTGGTGGAGTACTTCGAATACCATGCATGCGTTTACGTTTTGACGTGAAACACCAACTACGTAGATTCCTCCTACTTTAATGTACATGAATGATGTTGATCCAATAAGCTTGACGGGTGATCTATTCTCCTTCGACGAGACCACTTCCAATCTAAATGCATTAGCTACACCACGACTATTTGCAGTGGCCATTACTTAAATTAGAATCACTCTCCAACAGTAACAACAAAAGCTATGATACATTACCTTATATCATCTCTATAGATACGTGAGATCAGGACCTCACCCTTTCCATTCATCAAAAAACAATGCACTAATCATTTTCTATATAATCAATCGAACTAGTCCAAAGTCCAATCTAAATCTAACCTTTTAGTTGACTACCTAGTATAATACTACTGCTGATGCTGATGCTGATGTCGTTGCTGCTTGCTGATGTTGCTGCTGTTACTACTATATCTTTTTCTTTATTATTTATCAACTATAAATGGAGGTAGGTGCAAATGTATCTATCTATTGTTTCCAAGTTTAGTTCATCAAAATCCAAATAATAAAAACTATAATACAAATAACCACAATGAATAATGAATATTTATTAGATATTAATTTTAATTATTATTGTTGTTGTTGGTTGGTTTATCATCAAAAAAACATATATTAATTTTTTTTAACACCTTCTCTTCACTTTTGGAAAAAACCAAAAATTAATAAATTTAAGTTTGTGTGGTTGTTTTTGTGTTTGTTGTTGACAAAATTATTTGAACTTGGTAGAAGAGGATAACCACCACACGGCTCACTACCAACCAAAGTAACATCTTCAGATGCTATCATCGTCATATATGTGTAATTTGCAGAGAGCTCTCTTTCTGCAAGTTATATTACTATTTCTATATTTCTATTATTGTTGTTGTTATTGTTGACTATTGTTGTTGTTATTTTATCTGTTAGAATATTGGTGATGCCTGATATGATCGATGATGATGTGGCTATACAGGTGCCTCCAATCAAAATTTGATGTTGTGCCAATGCTTTGTTGGTCCTTTGTGCTTTCTCTATGATGTCTTGAAGATCTTTGAGCTCACTGAATGTCAATCCACCTAGAACGTAGATGACAATCTTGCGTGTGTCAACAATACGCGGTATCTTTTTCGATCTTCCCCAACCAAATCCAAGCAATGAGCCAAGCTTCGATGGGTTTGAAGCGCTCAAGCGCCTTGATTTCCTTGCCTTCAGACTGCTCCAGCATTGCACTGACAAGCTGGCTCATCAGTGGCTTGTAGGTACTTCCCGACATTCCGCCACGAAGCAACGATGTAAATTCAGCTAGATTCTTACGAGAGCGAGCCACTATCTCCATGATATCGAGTAGCAAGTTCAAACGCTCCCTCAATCTAATCTCCGTGCTATCACTGCTATCTTCTTCGTTGCTTTCCTCATTGTCGACCTGGTCCTCTGCGAAAATATCACCAAACAACTCCTTGTAAAGATCGTCATTCTTTTCAGCTTCAGTTAAGTTCTCAATCCTAAGCTGCATTGCATTGATTAGCTTTGATTGGTCATCGTTTGAAAACGATTTGTCGCCAATGAGTGAGAACGCAAAGAGACACAAGGCAAGGATTTCTCTCAGTGAATATTTACTTTCATCTACATATAAGTTTGAGTCAATTAATAGCTGATTATATGATTGGATTGATTGCCCATAGGCATAGTTACCAGAGGTTGAGATTGGTGAATTGACAATCTCTGAAATTTGGCTTAATAAGCTTTCCTCTTCATTTTCTTCTTCGTCGTCGTCGCTGTCATTGCTGCTGACGTATCCAGCTGACAATAATAGAATCTTCTCGAGTGACAGCAAGTTGTCCCAATGCTGGTGGGTGCTACACTGCAGTGTCTCAATGACTGCGCATAATGCCTGAACGTCGTCTCTGTATTTAATTGATAGGTTATGGCTTTTCAGCAGTTCGACCAGTTGCACTAGATTGTTTGGGTTCATTGCACCACCTGCGCTGCTTGTAATCGCTGTAATATCAATGTTGATATTCTGGTGTGATACAATATCGACACACGTCGTTTAAGGAGTACAACGGCCTCTCTCAATGTCTTGCTTGCCAATGTCACCCATATACGATCATTGTCCCCCTGCATATTCATTGTGCCAAATACCCGGTGTAATGGTGAAACTAGATTCGAAATTGAAGATGCCTGTGGGCTTTGGCGTGGGTGTTGCCTCAAGTCCTGTTGATACTGGGACGGCAGTCTATTAAACAATGGACAAATGTTGATGTCTGGTATTTGTGTGTCCTGCACCATACTTGTATGGAATATACGGTCCAGCGCATTCTCAGAATGAGAGCATGGACCAACGAGATCCAGATATCTGTCAACCAGCACAAGTGAAATTGGATGGTAGTCCTCTGTTTGATCTTTATGTACAGTCGACAACACAGTGTGTACCTCGTTGGCGAGATAGCTAGCAAACGAACCGACGGGATATATGCTTAGATCCTCGCCAGAAGCTGAGCCAAGCTTGAGGTCGGAAAGGAAGGAGAGGAGGGAGTGTGTTGTCAGGTGAATATCATGTCGGATACCAATGTGATGTTTCAAGTCCTGCTTGATTGAGCTAGACATCAAGTTGCTCTGGCTCTGTTGATTGAGTCCGGTGAAATAGAGCGGGGGAAAGACGCTGCTTTGCACCGGAAGTATAAAGTAGTTAGGCGACAACATTGAGTAGCATGTGGGGAAGTATCGCACCGTGCAGCTAAAGCTGGTGGAACACGCTGATTCGCTAAAGTCGTTTTGGAATCTTTGATAGACTGACTGGTGGTGGCCACCAGACTTGGAGTTGGTTGAAGATGAGGTTGGAGATGTGGAGGTCGAGGTCGAGGAAGAGGAAGTGGCCGGCGGAGACGACTGAGCCGGTAGCGATGGGTGGGGATGTGAGAGATGTGCTAGCTCTGACATGGCGCAGAGCACTAGACACTCCTCAAAGGTGTGATGAGACAGCAGCATCTTGATGGCATCAGTGTAGTCCCAGAGGTAGCTGGCCACCATCACCACCAGCTTCGAGCTGTTGCCACCAAACATTGACAGACGATCAAGTCTCGACGCACTAAAAGTGGAAGTCAACAGATTGACATGAGCACATTGCCCCACGAAACGATCAAACTGCAGTGAATTGAGCACCTGAAAGAAGTGCCTGTCGACAAACAAATGAACACCACCCAATTCATTATCCAACAAATCTTGGAATCGTTCATTCAAAGTATGCAACAACTCTATATTATTGATAGTTGACTGCTGATCGTCGATATCACCACTGTCTACATCATCGTCGTCGTCGTATTCATTTGTTGACGACATGTCTAGATCTAGCTGTATCTGAATTGTCTTGTCTTATGTCCAATGTCAGCTAACTATCCTCCTTTCTATGTATGTATTATCCTGTCAATTATAGTAAACCAATTACTAATAATATATTACTAAACTAATCATCAAAAATAAAAAACAAAATATTAATTAAATTAAAAATAGTTGTTCATTTACTACAAATCAAATTTCACTCCACCTTTTTCCTCATAACACACAAATAAACAGTCATATGCGTCATCCAAGTTCAACCAATTCTATTGAAAAAACAAAATTGCAAATCAATTTTGGACATTGGAGAATATATAATATTGAAATACTATAATTAGTAGAATATCTATCTTAGCTATTCCTCTTAGATAGGTATAGGTGGTTGGTATTCTTTCCTATTATTATTATTATTATTATTAGCTTTATCACTAATTAGTCATTGGAAGTAATAATAATAATTAAAGAAAACAAATGGAAATTGAATGGAATTGGATTGTGAAGTCTGGCTCATAATATGGATGATGCATATGTATTAAACTATTCAAGCCCGGGCTTTTATTTTTATGATTTTTAAGGTTGTTGCTACACTCGTATTGTTTCAATTTTTCTTTTTTTTTTTTTGTATTTTTTTTTGATTTTTTCATTTTTCAATTTTTTTTCTTTCGACTACTGTGCAGCCCTCTCCAAAACTCACTGCTTATCATCAGTACTTTTCTTTTTCCCACTACCAACAAAGACACATTTCCACAATGGCTGAGTATGTCTTTTATTATTATCAATTTATATAATATTTTAGAATTAATGACAGAGTTGAAAACTACTGAGATACATAACTACTCTATTACTACTACAATCTAAATTACTACTATTAAATAATAATAAATATAATTGATAGAGATAATAATAATATCGAAATAATGAAATACTATAATAGTTAAAATTTAGATAATAAGACAGATAGATTAAAATCATTAAGATTTCAGGATGAAAGTTAGTTTTAGAATAATAATAATAATCTTTATAGAAAATATATACAAATGCAGGTTTATAGATATAAATTCAAGTATTATTTAGATGAATAGTTTATAAAATCACATTTGAAAATAATGTTCTCTCTAGTTGAATTCTAGCATTATTGAAGTTAATAGAAGTATAGTAGTGTAGTAATAAGAAGATGTAGTTTTAGAATCTCGGTTTTTGCTCTCAAATTTTTTTAAAAATTATATCAGTTGAAAAAAATGAATTTTTTACAAGGAGACTAACACAGTTTATCATTTAAATTCTATAGTAAATCAAAGAAGAAGGGATCCAAGAAGGGAGGTAAGAAGTAAGTATCAGATCATATCACCTATCTACACTATATCTATTTAGCATAGTTGAAAATCATACTTTAACCTATGAAGAAGGCTTTGTTAATCGATTAGTCGTATCACACTTGACTGCGGGGACATCTGTATATTAACATAGTTGTTTATAGGGTCGACCCATTCACCCGTAAGGAGTGGTACACTGTTAAGGCTCCAAACTGCCTACTTCGCCAGAAACCAAATCAACACCGTTGGTTACACCCCAGTCAATCGTACTCAAGGTACCAAGTTGGCCCTCTGATGGTTTTGAAGGGTTCGTGTCTTTGAAGTCTGTCTCGCTGATATGAAGCAAGACGAGAGCCACGTCTTTCCGTAAGATCAAGTTGAGAGCTGACGACGTCGAAGGTAAGAACGTCTTGACCAACTTCTACGGTATGGATGTCACCTCAGACAAGTTGCGTTCACTCGTCCATAAGTGGGCTACCTTGATCGAGTGTTTCGTTGATGTCAAGACCACCGACGGTTACACCTCCGTGTCTTCGCCATCACCTTCACCAAGAAGGCTCAAAAGCAACTCAAGAAGACCTCATATGCCAAGTCATCCAAGGTCAAGCTCATCCGTAAGAAGATGGTCGACATTATCACCCTCCAACATTTACCCTCATCTGATATCGGTGGTGTCGTCAACAAGTTCATCGACCAAACCATCTCCACCCAAATCCAAAAGGAGTGCTCTTACATCTTCCCACTCACCAACACCTACATCCGTAAGGTTAAGGTCTTGAAGACACCAAAGTTCGAAAATTGCCAAAGTTGCTCGAGTTGTACCAAAACGCTCCACAAACTGCCCCAGCTCCAGTCGCCACTGAGGAAACCGGTGGTTGCTGTCGAGAGAACCGAGGAGACTACCGCTTAAGCATTTTTTTTAAATAAAAGTTGTCTTTGTTCTATTGGTCACCAGCCATTTTTAAAAACTTAACAAATCTTATTCTTTCTACACATTTATTTTATTTTCTCAAAGCAATCAATCAAACAATCAAACATATTTCTAAACATTTTAATCCAAACTTTCAAAAACCAAAAAAGTAAGTGTTTATGAGTTCAAACCTCTTAAAACATCATCCACACTTTGATCAATTACTTCACTCAAGTTGTTCCTCTGTAATGTACATTGTCCAATAATCAAATGTATTGTCTAATTCTTAAGAAAATAAAAGTAAAGTAGAGAAGAATACTATTCTATACTTCTGATCAGACTGTCTTGCTTGGTCTCCCCAAGTTGAGAACAATCTTGGCTTTTGATATTTGAGAAAATATCCTTAGTTTTTGAGTATATCTATAGATGTACTTAAATTTTCAATTTAATTACGAACACAACCCAAGTTGGTATTCTACAAAATATCATAACTTTTGTAAATCTAGGAAGTGGAAATATTAAATGAAGGTTCTTTTTGCGATTTCAAACAAAGATTAATATGAGAAATATAAATAACCTTTCGTATTATTATTACTAAAAAACAAATATAGTTGATCAATTAATATATTTTGTAAATCTAATCCTGGTTAGTTTACTGTGTGTGATCTTTCCACATAATTAAAACCAACCATTCTATGCGAAGGCTTGAACCATCGATTTAGCAAAAAGGAAAGTGAAGGGAAGGAAGTTGGGGTTAGGTGCTTCACACTAAAAAAAGGCGTCTTCTGATGAGTGAGCGTGTGTGTAAAAAGAAGAGTAAAGATTTCCAGTTTGATAAAATTCTTAATTTTTTTCCAGATCCATCAAGTAGGATTTAAATTGAGTTTTTTGAAAAAAAAAAAAAAATTTATTATAATGAATATTCCAATTTTTATGACATAAAATTCCCCCGCTTCTTCTTCTTTTTGGTTAGTTTTTGAAAAACTGGTGTGTGTGTGTGTGGTAGTGTTTATGAAAAAACAATAGTTGGTAAATTTTTTAGTTTCAGGTTTCTTGTTTATTTAGCAAAAAAAATTGAAAACATAAAAACAAATATAGGTGTGTCAGTCAGTGTTGGTTTTTCAAAAACAACAACAACAAACAAAAGTAGCACAACTCATTTGAACAATATTATTTATTAACCATAGAAATATATAATATTATTATTAATAATAATAGCAACAGCAAAAAAAAAAAACAAACAAATCAAACTAGTACTTTCAAATTAAAAATAAAAATAAAAACAAAACAAAAGCAAGAAAAATAGCAATTTCAATAATAATAATAATATTACCATTAAATTAAGAAACAAATCATTCAAATAAAATATTAGAAATAATAATAACTTTAATTAGTAAATTTAAAAATAAATATTTAGTTAGTCACTTCAGACAGTCAAGCAGATAGTCAATCAGTATACTACAAATATATTATTTTACAGCGTCAACTACCATATTATATAAAGTAAAGCAAAGCAAAGCAAAGCATTTTAGCATTTAGTAAAAACAGAACAACAACAATAATCCAATCATATCAAATTTTATAAACAGCAAAAGCAACAAATCAATCTTAATTAATATCAGTGTTATTAGTTCGTTCATTTAAAACAACAATAGCAATAATATTAACCAAAACAGTCAAAGAAAAGCACTTCAATCAATAATAATAATAATAATCATTCAGCAGCAACTTATCAGTCAATCTTTATAAACTTTCTTATAATAATCTCAAAATCTATATTTTAGATAAATTTAGTATATATTTAAATTTCTCAGATTTTTAATATATATTATATATCCAATCATTACTTAGTTTCCCTATTCTCCAATAGTTACTAAATACTCTACATATCAATGTTTAATTAAATCAATAATTAAGAATCTCTTAACCTATTATCAATAATTAAACTACTATTTACTTTTACATCAATTCTATAATTATCTATATCTCACCTCGAATCAATTAAATTTAAAATCTCTCTTTTTATTTCTTCTTGATTTGTTTATCTATTAAATTGCACGTTGGTTTTAAACAATCAATTTAGTCCTTGTCTATCACTTTCTCCCTCTCAGCTTAAATTAACTTCAGTTTCAGACAGAGAGTCGAAAGCCAAAATTCACAAGGTCAAAATCAGTTTTCAGCCAACTCTATTTAATAGCGCGACAAATACCTCTTAAAACTCTCAAA
Source organism: Heterostelium multicystogenum (assembly GCA_003667245.1). NCBI lineage: Eukaryota > Evosea > Eumycetozoa > Acytosteliales > Acytosteliaceae > Heterostelium > Heterostelium multicystogenum. The sequence continues at coordinate 21,575 of RCNN01000267.1, forward strand.
TTAGTCAATTAGCAAGCACAACCCACCCCCCACAGCCTAACTACCGTAGCAGAACGGATCTTTTTCCCATCGCCAATCACTTAACATTTAGTTTCAGTAGTATCTAGAATCATTAGAACACAAACAACAAAGCAAATCTTTTTTTTAAGCATCTATCAAGTCAGTTCAACTCAGCTTAAATCATTTTTCAGTAACAGCGCGCTCCTTAAGCAACCCTAGACCAACAACCAACCAAATTACCCCTTTCCCAAAAACCCTTATTTTCAAGATGTCAAACAATCAAGTTGTCAACGTTAAAACAACTTTTAATCCTGGCTGCCTATGCTAGAGACTCAAAAGGAAACGGAGAAAACTCCCCTGTTCCACCAAACGGGGAGGGAAGATTACAGATTGAATCATTCAACGTAGGTGACATTTTGATACAACTCTTCAAGGCCGCCGACTACCAGTCAATCGACAATCTCATCAACACTGGTGCCAACCTAAACGCCCAAAACGCTGAGGGATTGGCTTTGATTCACTTGGCCGTGATGACCCAAAATCTGATCTATTTTACAGTATCTACTGTTAAAGGGTGCCAATCCTAATCTTCAAACTCTCAATGAAACGACTCCCTTGCACTACGCCGTCGACACTGCCAATCTCGCTCTCATTCGTTTGCTTATTATTGCTGGATCAAAGCTCGATCTTGTCGACAGTGAAGGAGACTCTGCAGCACACTACGCAATTCGCGAGTCACGAGTAGATGCCCTCTCACTTTTGCTTCAATCTGGTGCCAATCCAAATCTCGTCAACGATGATGGTGAGTCACTTTTGCATTTCGCAGCCTCCCTAGGTGAAGAAAAGTGTTGCCGTTTGCTTGTTCAAGCTGGTGCTAACGTCAACTGTTTGGATGAATCTGGTTGCACTCCTTTGGCTGAAGCCAAGAACAACAACCACACCCAAGTCGTTCAATTCTTGCGCTCATGTTCCCAACAACAACAACAACAGCAACAAACAACGTGACCAACCATGCCCATATTCCAGTTTCCACGACATTCACTACGGAAACTATAACTCGGCTCCAGTCTCAATTTCCAACAAATCTTGTTTTTAGATTAGACGGAAGAAAAAAACAAAGAGAAAGAGAAAAAAATATTATTACTATTAAAAATTTATAATAATAATCAAATATCTCTTGAAGAACTATGTAAAAATCATTAAATAATAACCATCAATTAATAAAATTAAATCATCGCTTCTATTTTAAATCATCATTTTTCTCATATTATTTGTTTCCAAACCGAAATCAATTGATCCAATTAATGCAATTAAAGTGCATACTTCTGATCTTTTAAAAATTTCAGGTTCAAATTTTCATTTGTGTTGTTGAAGATTCCCCAAACAGATTCAAATTAATTTGGTGCAGGAACATCTAGAACAACACTATATATATAGTAGTTAGCTAACTAAACGACAGCGAAACATATACAATAGCTAGTGTTCAATCATATTGTAGGTTCTTGTTAACACACAAGTCAATTCTAATTGAATTTTCATAAATACATTTAAATAAGATACAGTAGAAATTTCAATAGTATTATCATCATCATTGAAATGAATACAAAGCCAGAGGTAACTACTACTACTACTACTTCGAATCAATATAACCAATAATATAATAATGAATAAGACAACTGAATTAATTGCCTTATTTAATAATCTAAATCATCAAAATAACAATAACAACAGGAACAAGAACAACAATAATAATAATAATAATAATAATAATAATAATAATATCTATAATAATAGTATCAATATAAATGAATTGATATCATTGTTTAATAGAAAGAATAAAATAACTAACAATAATAATATTAATGTTGATTATTCTGATCAATTAAAATTTATGTTACTACAGCCTGTTTCGATTGAGGCATTGAAGAAATTACAAAATGATTCGAATGGTGCTGCTCCAGAAGCTAAGCCGGTGTTTACTTCACTCGCTGCAAAGAGAGAGGCTGCCTTAAAGAGAAGACAGGAGGAAGCTGAGCAAAAGTCACAGGAGAAACAAAAGCAAGCTCTACAGAGACTGAATAACTTATTTTCAAATGATACCGATATGGATGATGCAAACGATGTCGTATCACAAGTTCAGGAAAAGTTTAGCAATGTTAATCCTCTCGATTATTTCGCTATCAATCCAAACTCAAATGGTGCTACAAATGGAAATTGGAGGTGGCAATTCAACATCATCCAAGAATGACAGAGATAAAGATAGAGACAGAAGAGATGATAGAGACAGAGATAGGGACAGACGCGACAGAAGAGACGATAGGGACAGGGACAGAAGGGACGACAGAGACAGGGACAGAAGAGATGATAGGGACAGGGACAGACGAGACGATAGATATGGCAGGGATAGAAGAGACGACAGAGATAGGGACAGGGACAGGGACAGAAGGGACGACAGAGATAGAGATAGGGATGGTAGACGTGATGACAGATCTAGAGACAATAGAAGAGACGACAGAGACAGGGACAGAAGAGATGAATTATGATAGAGACAATAGACGCGATGATAGATATGGTCGAGACAGTAGAAGAGATGATCGTGATGGAAGAAGAGATGATCGCGATGATCGCTCTAGATTTAGCAGGACAGACGAGAGAGAGGATGTAGTCGGTGAAAAGAGAACAAGAGAGGAAGAAAGAGAGTTGATTGACATCAAGAAGGAATATATTGGTGAAAAGAAGGATCGAAAGAAGAAGCCAAAGAAAAGTGAAAGAACCAGATTTGTATTCGAGTGGGACACCTCTGAAGATACTTCGAGTGATTATAATACACTATATGCAAAGCGACAGGAAGTAAAGCCACAGTTTGGAAGAGGATTGATGGCTGGTTTCGATGACCAGGAAAACAAGAGCAAAGCAGACTATGAGAAGGAATTGCCACCGACACATTGGTCAAAGAAGGACTTAAAATTGATGACCGAAAGAGATTGGCGTATTTTTTAGAGAGGACTTCAATATTTCCACCAAAGGAAGTGGAATCCCTAATCCAATGAGAAGTTGGCGTGAAAGTATTTTGCCTCGTGAAATCTTGGAAGCCATTGCCAAAATGGGTTATGAAAAGCCATCACCCATCCAAATGCAAGCCATCCCAATCGCTTTGTGCGGAAGAGACGTTCTTGGTATTGCTGAAACTGGTAGTGGTAAGACTGCTGCGTTTGTCATCCCAATGCTTGTCTATATCTCGAAGCAACCGAGACTCACAAAGGAAACAGAGGCAGACGGTCCTTATGCCTTGGTGATGGCTCCAACAAGAGAGTTGGCACTTCAAATTGAGAAAGAAGCCAGAAATTTTGCTAATCATTTTGGATTTAGATGTGTAGCATTGGTAGGAGGTCAGCCTATTGAAGATCAGATCTTCCAACTATCCAAGGGTTGCGAAATTGTTATTGCCACACCTGGTCGTCTTAACGATTGTTTGGAGAAGCGTTATCTCGTACTGAATCAGTGGCAATTATGTTGTGCTTGATGAAGCAGATCTTATGATTGATATGGGTTTTGAGCCACAGGTTGTGTCTGTTCTTGATGCAATGCCCTCCAGTTTCCTTAAATCCGAGAATGATGAAGAGGCAGAGAAGCAAGAAACAGACTCGAATCGTATTTATAGAACTACTATCCTTTACTCTGCTACAATGCCACCAAAAGTAGAAAGACTCTCGAGAAAGTATTTGAGACGTGCTGTCCATGTAATTATTGGAGAGGCAGGTAAAGCAGTCGACAGAATCAAGCAAAATGTTATATTTGTCAAATCGGATCACGACAAGCGTGTTCAGCTTATCGACTTGTTATCGAATGGACCACCTCCACCTATTATTATTTTCGTAAACAAAAAGAAACATTGTGAGATCATTGCAGACATTGTGAGTGAATGTGGCATGACATCTACATCCCTACACAGCTCACGTTCACAAGATCAGCGTGAGATGGCACTCGATGGTTTCAAACGACGTCGTTATAATGTCTTGATTGCTACCGATGTGGCCAGTCGTGGTATTCACGTTGAGGGTGTCACCCATGTAATCAACTATGACATGCCCAACAACATCGAAGACTACACTCATCGTATCGGTCGTACTGGTCGTGCTGGTATGGAGGGTACTGCCTCATCTTTCCTCACCGACAAGGATACTGAAATTATGTATGACCTTAAGAATATGCTTACCACCACCCACAACACTGTTCCCGCCGAATTAATGAAACATCCAGCATCTCAAATCAAACCTGGAACAGTTCCAGACAGACAAAAGCGTTCTGAAACCATTATCTATACAAATAAATAATGTTTTGTTTTTTAATTGTGTAGTGTAACAATTTATTATGGAAACACTCCCAAGATCGAGTCATCATTTTGATACATTGTTCATACCAAACTCAGTCATTCTGGTGATTGACAAAGTAAGAGTACCAACAACTTCATCGTTATGCTTGTTGTCTACAATTGGGAAATCAACATTGTCCTTACCCTCATAGTCCAAGAATTTAACAAGTACTCTTCCAATGTAATCATCTCTAATGGCATCATGATCCCAGACCTATTGAAGAATAAATTAATATTAATATTTCGATCCAAGTAATGCCCATATAAATTGATATCAATGGTTTTTTTTCATACCTCAAAGATAAGTTCTTTAAGAGCTTCATCACGACAGTTCAATAAGACAGTCTTGGTTGATCCATCATGTGGCCAAATTGGGTTCAATGTCTTGTGGCAAACAGGGGTAGTAAACAAAGTCTTGCTGTCAAGCAATGAGGAAGATTTGGCTTTCTTTACAATGACAAAAGGGTCAGCTGATCCATTTCCTATGAATTACAATTGGTTAGACACTCCAGATTTCAAATTCAACAGCTCTATAAATTCTCTTACCATCATAGGCTTTGTTAAGTTTTGCCTTGAAAACACAGATTTCATACTCTCTGAAAGTATAGTAGAATGAGGCATCCTTTCCTCCCTTTTTTCCAAAAGACTTGAGCCAAGCAGCTACATCTCCACTCTTTCCACCCAAGTTACCTTGTTTAACCTGGTCCCTAACCATACTACTGTAAATATCAGACATTTTTTACTTTTATCTAGTTAGATATATAATTTACTAAAAAAAAGATGTTTCGAATTTGTGGTTATCGATGATCACACTCATCATATTTATATATGTGGTGCCTGTTATTTTGTTTTTCGATGAAAAGTTTGGTGATGATCACAGATGATCATCCTTTTTTCGCACTCTAGTGGTACAAAATATCGATATTTACTTTTACATTGTTTATAAACAATACTCTTTAAGATCCCAGAAATTACTCTACCTTTGTAGAGTTATTTTCTAAACTATTTCTGGTTTCTGTGCTTTTGATAAAAGTAATAATAATAATTATTTAAACTAAAAGAAATAAGGAGTGCACAACTAACTTTTTATAAATTCATTAATGTGTGATGAGTAATAGTGAGAGAAGCTATCAATTATTTTTGATCAATCTTGGAGAATCAATTCATTTCCTGTTTAATATTTAAACAAGTAAGAACTATTAATTTAAAGTTGGCTTTTGAATGTGAGATTGATAAAGACGAAAGTTGTAACTACATATATATATATATTGTTGCAGCACAGATATTCCATGATGTGGTTTAATCAATTGTCCATTTTTGTAACACAACCTATACCTGAATCAGATGTCCATCAAAACACCAATGAAAATATAATCCTAAAATTAATTTTTTTTTTCATCACGATAGTGATCGTGTGATGTATTCTAATTTTGCTTTATTAACTATTGAATAAGTTAACTTTGGCATGAAAATATCACCTTTAGTCTAAGCATGAAAACTCATTGGTACTGATCTGCACTGAAGTGTGTGAAGAACCAATCAAATTTCTTTGTCTTTACTCCGAGTCGCAACCACCACCGTAAAATTATCAATAGTTGTCGACCCCTGCATCTCAATGTATTAAATTAATATCGATATTATTTATTTATAATCCATCATCTATTGCAATCTAAATAAATTTCCCTTGAAAATATATTGACACCCCTATTCATTGACCTTGAAATCAGATAGATGCAAGAGCATGAAATCAAAGAAGAGAAAGCTTATCAATACTGGTATGAACAGCTACAACAACAATAACAATAACAACAACAACAACAATACAAATAACTATACTAGCAATAATAGTAGATCAACAACAGCAGCAACAACAACAACAACAAATAGTAGTAGTAATAGTAACAGTAACAGTAGTAAGACTTCAGTTAAGGATCTACCAGGCTATTATTATGATATTGAGAAGAATCGATATTTCAAGATCACCAAAGATAATAAGCATATAGCAGATAATATAATCAATGGCAACTCTTTGATCAAACAAGAGAGTATCACTCTGAAAAAGAAAGAGCAAATCTCAAATACATATATAAATACAAAGCTGAACTCGATCAGTCATGTATTGTTTACGAATGAAATCAATCAATATATGGCATCACAGCGTAGAAATAGATCAGTCTTGTGTAGTAATAGGAGTATTCTTGATAATATATCGAATATGCTCACCAGACAATCATTGTCATACCAACAACCACAATCGTTTAACATTCGTGGCTGTACGAATATCGAGCCATTCATTGTACGAGGAGATGATATCAATCAGAACCTATCAACAGCAGGTTTGCTATGTTCATTCAGTGGCGGAATGGTCGGACTCTATTCATTGGGAATGTCGAACAACAAGCTTTCAGTGCAACCGAATATGGTTTCATTCAACAACACAAGCGAAGTGTCATCTATAAGAACATCAAAGAATGCACCTTCTATTTCACTGTAAGCTGAGTACAATCGATCGAAAGTGATGAAATGAGACCATCTCTGACAACTCATTCTAAATACAACACAAAATTAGGATATCATGCTTGGGCAATGGAAATGAAAGTGGTAGCGCAAAGCTTTACCGAAATCTAGAGATGATCAAAACAAAGAAGACAAGAGATGACAGTGTATGGGTGAGTGAATGGCATCCATCTGGAGCTACCATATCGATGGGTGGCTCCGGCATCTATCTTTGGGATTTGCACAGTGACTCACTGCACCGACAGGTCATATCCAAAAGCGACATCTTCGCACAAGCATTTAATACAAGCGGTACTCTGCTATTCAACGGCTCAAGAGACGGACAGATTCGATCATTTGACTTGAGAATGGAGAGTGTAAAATCCACTATAAACCCAACGGCATCCACTGTTACCGATAACATCTGGCTCGATCCTATGCAAGATATAGAATATAAAAAAGTTATGATTTCAAAAAAGAAGAAAAGTCAGTTCGGAGGCTCTGCTCCTGTTTGCTCACTGAAAGTAATGGATGATGACAACTATCTGTTGGTCTCGACAATGAATGAGATATCTCTGTGGGACCTGAGAGTGGAAAAGCGAGTTATCGAATATCAAAATCATTGCAATAGTCACACCATGCTCAGGTCAGTAGTCTCCAGTTGTAAGAAGTATATATGTTCGCCTGGTGAAGATAAGTTCGTCAGGCTGTGGAATGCAAACAACGGAAGTCTGCTCAAAACATTTGGACCATTCAACTCTGTTGTTAAATCAGTGCAATTTTTTGATAACGATTGGTTGGACTATGATTATATCCAAAATTCAATATTCCACAACAACCAACAACAACATCAAGCAGAAACTGAAGTCAACCAATTCCAACAACCAAAACCTAAATGCATCGATAAATATTTGGCGATATCAACAAATGATAGTTTATTATTTTACCAATACTATTAATTAATTAAACTATAGTTTAATTAATAAATATGTATTATTCCACTAAAACATTCAAATTTCTTGATTTAAATCCAACCATTAAATCCAACCATTTGATGGTTGTTCCAAATTCAATTCTAAAAGACCTCTGGAATGATCTCATTAAATTTTATTCATCATTAAATTAACTGTTGGCTACACAAAGAATTATTAAGATATTATCATCAACAAAGACTTTTGGGAGAAAACTAAAAGTACAAATTTTGTGTTAAGAATGATGACCTTCGTCTTGAATTCCAAAGAATCAAACATATGTTTAGGATTTATTTTGGGATTGATAAATATCGATATTGACAAAGATTCATTTTATTTTCGGTAGTGTCACATTGAAATTGGTTCCCATTTTGGAATCCCATTTTTGAACATTGGAATTCTATGGCATCACCTTACATAAAAATAACTTTCAAGCCCATTGTTCATCAATTTAAATTGGAACATTAACTTAAATTTTAAAATATAAGAAATTGTTTAATTTTGAAGTTCATTCATCATTTTACAAACCATATAAAAACAATCAATACTCACTCACACAATCATTAATCCTTTATTTCCAGGAGTGCTGTTTTGTTGATCATTTACAATCAACGTGGTTACATTCCCAATTATTCAAAAATATTCTTGATTTTAAAAGAACCTCTAATACTAAAAATGAAAAATGAAAAAGTCGTTGCCATTTACTACTGTAGGCGTGGTTGCATAAAACGCAACCTTTTTTAAAATATTTCAATTTTAATTAATTGCAAAAAGCACTTAACTTACAAACCAGCATTAATAATAGCAGAACTTTAAAAAAAAAACAAAATAAAACAATAGCAACAACATTACAATATTTAAATTATTCTGTTTTATTATATTATATTGTAAAATCATACACTACTCCCACTATTAATACAGTAATAATATAACAATATTATAATATTAAATAGTTTGTTTTAATTTTTTTTTTAAGTGTATTTTTGTGTTTTATTTTTTGTAATTTGTAAATATTTATTATTATTATTATTATTATTATTATTATAAAGTATAATATAGTTTGCATATTATTACTATTATTATTGTATTTTGTTTTTTATAAAATGGGTATTGAAGATATTGAAGATGCTATGTTTAATGAAACAAACCAAACACCACTACCACTGGATCAGCAAAACACCACTACCACAGCAACAACTGAATGGTCCTGTGGTTGGTGATGAAATACCTTATTATATGCCGCTGTCGAATGAGCAACGTGAGCAACAACAGCAGATTCTGTTGAATCAATATCAACAGCAGTTGGTCGAGCAATATGGAAGACCATTCCAACCTGGTCAATCTCCATCACATCACCCACCACCAGCTGTAATTCCACACCAACAACCAATTGTGCAACAGATTTATTATCCACAACTTTCAGGCTCACCACATGGCACTATGATGGTTCCACCACCACCAATGAATCCAATGCAGCCACCACACCCTGGCTCATTCGTACAAACACATGCTTTTATCCAACCACCCCCAACCTATGACATCAAGTCACCATACAAGAACGTAAACATTGTCTTCCAAGCACCACCACCTCCAATTGCTTTTGTCAATGGACCATATGTTGTACCCATTGAAAACGAACTTTGGCCAATCTACTCACCAGACTTGTATGTATCAAATTACAAACAACCATAAACTCGATACTAATTTATATTTAGATTCCCAATTGATAAACTACCATCCTATGGACTCGGTGTTCCATTGGCAGATGATTGTGCTTATGTTAAAGACAAGGGTAGCTTTTTAAAGAATATTTTTGTAAATCAAAATCAACACAATGCAGTGGATGATGTACTTTTAGAATCAGTTTCAGAGTGTAAACAATTAGAATACTTGAATTTAAGCAATTGCACCAATTTCACATTGAACCAATTCAACAGAACAATAGGAAGATTGAGAAATCTACGCGGATTAAATCTCACCAACTGCTCTCACCTCAACGACGACGCAATCAAAAATGTTGCAAAGAATTGTCCAAATCTTGAAGAGTTGCATTTGAACAATTGCTATTTGCTGACAGACAATTCGATAACATTTGTTGTTAAGCGTTTGCAAGAATTTGAAAATACTTTCAATGAGTCGTTGCGAGAGAGTCACAGATAATGCACTTATCGAGATTTCCAAGAACCTCAAATCATTGGAATCTATCTGTATCAATAGAATGAAATATGTAACCGATAAAGGTTTAGTAGAATTGAAAAATCTTAACCTCAAGTCATTCTATGCCTACGAGACATTGCTAACCGATCAAAGCATATCAGAGGTTGCACTTAAGTGGCGCCAACTCGAAGTTTTGAATGTTGCCAAATGTATCAATATTACCAATCAATCATTGTCAACAGTTGCATTGCATTGTTCACAGTTGCAAAAGCTTTTTGTCAATGGATGTCCTAAGGTTTCGTCCGAAGCTATCATTTTGATTGCACAAAAATGCCCATTGATCCGTGTATTGAGAATTGATAACTGTCCCAATATCACCGATGAAGCAATTCTAGCACTCGAACTATTGAAATCCTTACACACTCTAAATCTAAGCAATCTCTGCAAATTCAACGAACAATCCATAATCAAGATTCTACCAGGTCTTCCAAATCTCGAGCAATTGTTCCTCTACCAATGTCCACGTATTTCAGATGCAACTATCATTCAAATTAGTCAACATTGTCCAAATCTAAAGATCCTTCGTATAGATCAATCGATATTCCCAGGTGATGCTGGTGTTTCTAGTCTTGTTGCTTGCAAATCCCTCAAAGGTCTAAATTTATCCCACCTTGAGAATATTAATGACAGTACCATCAAACTCCTTTCAACAGAGTTGACTGGTCTCCAAAAGCTTTATCTCACTGGTTGCAAAAATTTGACCGATGACTCACTTTTAGCTATTAGCAATATCCGCACTCTTGAAATTCTTCGTATCAATGATAGTTTCCAGTTTAGTGAGGATGCTCTTCTCAGTCTTTCTAAACTCCAAAACTTGAGTGTTTTGAATATGTCTGGATGTGTTAATACTACTGACAAAGTTTTGGACCTTCTCATTTGTTATTGCCAACAATTGACTCAACTCTATCTCTCAAATCTGCCATGTATTACCGATCGTATCTTGCCACCAATGTTGGCATCCTTGTTGAAGCTTAGATTGCTTAGAATCGATGGATGCAGTAATATCACTGATAATGCTTTGATTGGTCTTCGTTTTCAATGGTTTGCGCTACCTTGAAGTCTTCAACTGCAGTGGAACCTTTATTGGTGATGAAGGTTTATATTCAATTGTATCACAATCTGCACTTCGCGAGTTGTATATGTGGAATTGTGATACCATCACTGACAATGGTCTCAAAAAAAATCGATTTATATCTACAGAATCTCGAGGTACTTCGTGTCGATAGATGTAAAAAGATTACCGACAAGGGAATTCGCTCGATCCTTCAAAAGGCTGTACAACTAAGAACCCTCAATATTTCACACACCAATCTCGGAGATGATACACTTACTACAGTTGCTGGTTACTGTAAACTACTCAAGAAATTAATTTGTTCCAACTTGTCAAGAGTCAGTGACAGTGGTGTAAGTGCAATTGCTCTTCAGTGTCCATTGCTAAAGATGATCGATATTTCTCGTTGCTTTAAGATCAGTGATACTGCCGTTATCGAGCTCAGTATTCGCAGCAAATATTTAAAGAAGTTCAAACATCAATGGTAATTCAAAGATCACCAACACATCTATCATTAAGCTCTCTGTTGGATGCCCAAGATTGAAAGTTGTCAATCTCCAAGAATGCACAAAAGTCGGTGAAGTTGGTATTTTAGCACTTTCTACTTACTGCAAACATATTACCTCTTTGAATGTGTCTCACTGTCCATTGGTAAACTGATCTTTCCATTGTTGGTATTGGACGTGAATGCCTAGGCCTTAAGAGCTTGAGTGCATCGCACACTCTTCTTGCCGACTCAGGTGTCATTGAAATAGCTGTCAGATCGAATATTAACTTGGAATATTTAGATATCCAAAACACAAATGTCACTGACAATGCAATTTCAATGCTAGCCCAAATGTGTCCTTCACTCAGAGTTTTAAATATTCTTTCCACCAAGACAACTGCGAAATCAACTACTTGTATCCATCAAACTTGTAGACTTTTAAAAGAATTCAAAGTTCATGTTTCCAACTAATATAATAAAAGTAAACAATTATTTTTTTTCTTAAATCAATTATACGAATAATATTATTAATTATATTTTTTGTTTTTTTTTATTTTATACTAATAATACTAATTCCCAGGACTTGAAATGATTCCTAGATGTTCTAAAGAATTTCGAATGTGTGAAAACATAGCTGCAATCATTACAGCTGGTATTGGGACATTTCCATGTATTTGGAATGATTTAATCTTTGGTTCTGATTTATTACCCACAACAACTGCTGAAAGTGAATTGCTAGAATATTTCCAATCTGCATACACAGTACTTTAAAAGACAACTATTAGTCAAAAAATGTAATTGATTTGATTTATAAATATTCTATACTTACTCAGGATGTGGTTTTTTAGTAACTGATAATTTGTTTGGTGTTGAATTAGTTGAAGAAATCGAAATGGATGTTATTACAGGTTGGAAATAAACAAAAGATTGGTTAATGTTATCCAGTCGAATCTAATTCTATAATCGGTCTTTGGGTGTGTCCAGATCCAAGATTTGTTGTTCCAAATGACAGTACCATAGTGTTTGTGTTGGAAGCATCCCCTCGGAGAATCTCCATTCATCAATTTCTCCACTGCTTCCGAGTTTGCTGTCGGAATGGTTGTCGTCTATGGAATCACAATATATAAGAGTATTTCTTACAAAACTCCAACACATCTCTTCGCTGTTATTGTTGTTGATCGGATCGAATGGGTATACCTTTCCTGGCAAACCATCTACACTATTATTAAAATTAATTGAGTGCCTTGAGGGCATCTTTGAGAATAGTTCTAAATGTTGTTCAAACAACTGCTTCTCCTCTAAAAACTTATCGACATGCTTCACTGAATGGTGGACTTTATGCATATATAGATTGTAGCTGTCAACTAAAATAACCATGTTTCGAATGTGCTTGGTAATATCGTCAAAGTCCTCTCTAAAAAATCTAGAGTCTTGATAGGTTGCTATTTCTAATGCGGTCTTCTTTATATAATCGATCCAGTTGTCCAATACCAACTCTTCGCATCTAATCATTGAAAGACGTGGACCATCTGAGCTGACAAACCAATCAACATAACTCTTTATTCCACCATAGCACAACTCAGAAAATTGTTCAACTTTCATCAAATATGGCTCCCATGTCCAATAGGCATTATAATATTCTGTCATCTCTACTATCCATTTGGTTGATACATCTGGTTTAACTCTATCAGGCAATTTCACTAATTAAACAAGATATTAGTATTCATACAATATACTCTGTTGAATAACTTAACATACTTGGTCTGGGTAATAGATTCATAATTGTATTCAAACTCTGATCTACATTTCCAAGTGATGCAATGTTCATTGTAGTCAATGATTGAATGCGTGGACGTATCAATAAAAGAAATTGTTCGATCGATCTTTCATCTTTACCACGTATAATATAATTACGTCCACTCTTTGAAGCGATTTGAAATGTAAGAGGTTGAGTTTTGAATAGTGATTTCGTTTCTTCCAACACACATTCACCCAAGTTAATATATCCTTGTGGTTCTTGTGCATCATCTGGTCGACCATCCATTTTACCAGGCTTATAATATGCTATATAGTTTCTGTGCAAAATGAAATATCTGTCTAAAAAACCTTTTCCATTTCCACCAGTTTTCTTCATTAAAATCGAATAAGAAGTGTCATTTTTAATTCTACCAAATGTCAGCCATTTCTATAAAGTAATAAACTAAAGTCAAGATGTGAACTAACTCTAAAAAATATGTACTCTAGACTTACAAGTATTTCTTTTTTTCTTTCTACTTTTACCATGTTCTTTGAATTGTGTTTGTTGAATATATGATTAATTCCTGTTGAACTTAATAGAGCATTCACAAACGAACCCGAAGATCGGTGGTTCTTTAAAAGTTGATTATCGCCTGTTATTTTTGAAATTTTGGAATGTTAGAATTCTATAGTCTAACATTAAATTACAATGGGAAATGAACTGCAATTCTAAACTCTAATATATAATAAATAATAACAATAACAAAAATAATAGTACAACAAAGATATTCCAATAGCTTAAACTCTTACTATAAAATCATAATGATACAGAACACAAACAAATAAAAAAAGATAAGGAAAGAATAATACAGCTTGCTAATCAACAATTGATTGGATATAGTTTGGTTTTGTTGGTTGTATTATTTTTGTTTGGGATTTGCTTTTATTATTTTATTATATCTAATTCTAATGTTGTTGTTGTTGTTGGTTTAGTTGGTGGGTTAAGTTAATATATGTTTATTAAAAGTAAATGGTGGTGGTGGGTTGGGTGAGTGGTAGTGGTGATAGTGGTGGTGATTGATTGTATTGTATATCTCACAAGTGACAAGCAGGGTTGGTATATATTGTGTGATAAAAGTAGTGGTTAATTTGGTTGAATTCAAAAGTGTTGACATTCAGAATCTAAACTTTGGTTGAATATTCAAATTGATCAAAAATAAAATGGTGGATGGATAAACGATTGTTGGTTTTATTGAAATACACAAGTTAAGTTGGTGATCAAACCAACAATCAATCAAAAACAATCAACAACTATCATTTATGATGATGGACGAAACTAAGTTGATATTAACAAGAACTAGTGAATATAATAAAAATGAATGGAAAACTAACAAAGATAATCTTAATACTGTTTTGATTTTAACTTTGGAAATAGGTGGCGGTGTAGTGGGGTGCTAATGGTTATAGTGTAGTGAGTAATCGATATAATATAATTGAATGGTTTTGATTTGATTTGCCTAAGAACTTTTCTGAAGAGAATGTGGTCGACTTGTTCTTTTTCATTAATGAATTTACTTTTATTAATTTGACGCACACCTCTCAGACAGGAATAATATGGATATTAGGGCGTCTACCAGTGGGTGGTGGTAGTAAAGCAGGAAATATCAAACAAAAACATACCAACAACAACAATAACATTATTAATTGAGTTTACTTAAAAATAAAAAGTAATGAAAAGAAATAAAAGTGTTGTTTGGAATAACTAGACTTTTAATTTTCCAAAAGGTAACAACATATTATTACACTCTATTATATTATGATATTTACCACATTGGGTTTTAAATATTCTAAAATGTAAATGTAGTTGTGTATAATTATACTTGTTTTTCAAAAATAAAATAACCAACTCAACCAATTTATTAATAAAATTATTTATTTTTAAAGTAATATATATTAATATATTATATATATGTTGGTTATTGTTATTGTTATTATTGTTATAATTATTATTAATTATTTTATTATTATTGCATTTTGTTGTTATAGTTCTATTGTTTATCATTTTAAATATCTATCAAGTTAAATTTAGCCCACACACACATACCAAAAAGATTAATTTATTATTACATTTTCTGTACTGAAAAATGTAGTGGCTGTGAATGTTTAAACAAACAACAGTGGTGGTGGTAGTTGACGAATTTTATTAAGACAAGACATGATTATCAAACATGCATACATACATCACTACCTTCCATATCATATCTAATCGATATTTTTGTTATTGTTATTTTTTAAAAAATTAATGCTGACAACATGAATCACAAAATCCAATATTTAAAATTTATATGTTTAGCTCCTATCAAGCACAAATAAAAACAGACATTTAAAAGCTAATCGATTTATTAATGTAATAAAATAGTGACAATGTTGTTGGTATGTTTAAACACAGAAATTATTTTATTATATATATATATATTTAATATAATATTTAGTATTATTCAACTCATATAACCTGACTCTTGCAATGTGAATTGTCCTACTTTTCTTCCATAATTATTATTAAATATTATTTTGTTATAAAAATTCTTTGTTGTCAGCTCTATTATTTCGATCGTGTTTGTTTAAACAATTGTGATTTGGTTTTTGTTGTTGTTGTCTTGTTGTTGGTAGTTTGATGGTGATGAATGAAGATAGAAAAGAGGATAAACAATATATATATGCACCATAAATCTGGAGAAGTATGAATTGTATAGAAGCTGTTCTGTAATTATTTTTGCCAAAATTACCTTCTAATTTAAATCTAAAGTTGCTAACTTGAATTAATGATAAAATATAATTGTTTGTGATAAATAGCAATACTTTTAAGTTGGGTGAATTTGAATTGATGAGTTGGTTTTGCTTGTTTACTCTACTGATTAGATGATTGGTAAATGTATGGATACTTTTAAAAATAAATAATAACTATAACTGCCAGTTGCAGTACTATTTAGAAGAGGAAGAAGGATAACACAATCTGACAGTGTGTATAATTGAATCTTTGGATCTCTGAATTGATGTAAAAGTGTTTGGATGTGATCTTGTTATTATTGATTTGATGAAGGTTGTGTGTTCTTAATCAAGTTGATTTTGAAAGATATTGGAAAAAAAACTATTGTGAGCTTAGGCTCAAATTATAAGCTTTAGCTTGTAGTGGGGTGGGAAGATGGAGGGGGGAAGGTATTTTGACAAAGTGTCAAGATTGGTACATGTTTTTTTTATTTTAAAAAATTTATCCATCCTTTGGAACAAGTGTCATCAATAGCAACAATATTACAATGCTACTGTCTGGTGGTGATGATAATGATGATAATGTGTTGTTGTCGTTGTTGTAATGTCTGTTTAGGTATCGCCAAGAGCATCATGGCAACAAAACTCAAATCATCTTACCTGTTTTAAAATATAGCTAACAAATAATAACAACAAGATCTTTAAAATCAGCAACGGTGACAATTCAATATTGTCCTCTCTTTTGCTCTCAATCTATCTTAAATATCTAAATCTAATTTAAAATCTTATTCTTTATCTTTATTTTATTTGATCTGAATACTATTTACTATATAAATTTAACTTTAACTATAGATCTATATTTCTATCTTATCTTAATTAATTGTAGTAGTCAAAGATATCTTGATGCTAGATGAGTGAGTGGAGTTGAGTGAATGATGATTTGCTTGTTTCGAATTTTGTTTTGTTTTGGCTTTGTTTTGTTTTGTTTTGTTTTGTTTAGGTTTAGCTAAATGCGTGAGATATAAATGAATTAATTGAATATCATTCATATATGATGATTTTGTACATTGGGAATACAACCAACTTTAAAGTGACATTGCCGGCAAGTAGCAACGACACCCTTTCACCCCCACACCTAAAATTTCATTTCTTTTACAAAAAAATCAAGCAATCAGCAGATTTTTTATATTTTTTATTTTATTTTATTTGATTGTTTTTTAAGTTTTTTTAGTGTTTTTTTTTCTGAGCAATGGATGGATTGAATTGGTAAGCAATGATTGAAAATCAGCAATGATCGCATTTTCCTATCGCAATGGTATTTTTGCACATATTTCATTTACAGAGTATTGATTGATTTACTACGACTTTCCGACACTGGTCTAGACCTAAACGATGGTGAACCCTTCGTTCAATTCCAATTGATGTTGTTTCCAATTGGACGATGATTCTTGCTTAAAGTCCATATCAGTAAAGACACGATCACTGTGTGTTATCACTGTATATGATTCTCCAATTGCCTCAAACATTCCAATTATCTTTTTTATCTACATCTGTTGTACTGTCATTTTCGTCGGATGATGCTAAGGTAAAGTGATGTTCGTTTGATAGACTAGTGTTAGTGATGCATTCATTCATTCATTTGTTTTGTTCTTTGGTTGCTTGATCTTCTTACCTCTAACGGAAACACTTATCTTGAGTTGCATTGAGGTTGTCTTTATTTTGCTAGCATGCTCTTGGAATTTTCAATTTGGCCTTCCATCTGGAACGGACTGAAGCAACTGTGTTACATCAGTATTGAATTGTGTAGCGGCATCAGAGAGACTTCTCACACTGTGTATCATTGCAGATCTCGATGCACTTTTGAGTGAATCGCCAAGTGTAGTAAGATGTTCAGCAAACTTCTGTAGCAATCCAATGGACTTGGCTTTGGGCGAATCTTTAACAAAAGGGTTTTTCAAAGGAGGAATTTCACTGTTATCCTCATCTTCCTCAGTCACATTGTTATCAATGCAATAACCAAGGTCTTCGACAACCTGATCAATAACAGCTTGTAGTTTTTTCGAATTCTGCAAATACCATCTCTTTGTTTTGTTTTGATTTGCTTAATTATATAATATATTACAACTAATAAATAAATATAATGATGATGATTGATTGATTGATTGAATTTAAAATGGTGTGATCTTTTGGTCGGAGCTGTTCAGGTGTGGTATTGAAATGGTCAGTCAAGTCACTCACACCACACTTTAAAATTAAAAAACAGCAAATAACAGTAGAAATAACAGTGGCATGATTTGAAAAAAAAAAATAAATTAATGGTTTATTTTTTACCTATATATTTCTTTGCTCTTTCAATGTTCTGTCTTGTCTTTTGAGGTACTGTAGGGTCTAAAAGTGAGTCAATGTAGTGGGGTGCGCTCTCAAAGAGCCATGCCATTCAAACTTGATGTCGGTGACAGTTCTGAGGTAGTTGCTGCTGGTCAAAACCAATTCGTTGTAAAGATGCCCCAGTCGGGAACGTCTGTCGCAAACCGCAGGTGGATGCAACATGACCTTTTGTTCGTCACCCAATGTGAAATACTCGTTCTTTCCTCTCTTGACGTGCTGTCTTGCATAAAGAAACCTGAAACCAAACACTTGCGAATGTTGATATAGTACTCACGCGAGTTGATGTCACCGCTGACCAGTGGAACTTCCAAATCTGGTGAGAATACGTGCCAACTGACTACGAACATTGGTAGCTTGCTTAATGGCACGATAGTTTAAGTAGTTTTTCGTTAACACCATGTGGTGCTTTCACCGTTTTGCTTGAATGAGTGGTAGACGTTCAACAGGGTCAAGTGATCTCCATCGATGTGGTCGAAAAGCTTCTTAGTTTGGGTCGGCCTCACGACGGTTGTCCTTTTGACGATGGAATTACATTTGGAACAGAGAGCATGGCTGCAATAGTTAGAACCTCATTGGAGCAGTTTGTATCTGGCACTGGATACCAGGATCTTTGAGAGCTGTGGGGTCCAATGGGAACTCGGCCATGATTTCACCATCCTTTGTCAAACTCACCTTTCGTCGTCCAACGCACCGAGGTAGTGGAGAACCTCGAGTGCACGCATCAGTGTTTCGGGAATGGGTGGATCCATGAAGTCGAAATGGACTAAATCGTCGACACCCAATTTCTTTAGTTGCAGAATTACAGTTGAAAGATTGGCTTCTGAGGATTTCCGGATAGGTTTGTACTGGGGAGGTTCTTCTTAAATGATTTTTCAGTGTAGAGACGAAAGCACTTTTCCTGGACGAGTACGAACCGGCACGACCGGCACGTTTGTTTAGCACTTGCTTGTGAAATGGGTGAAACCAGCAATGATTCGATACGCGATCTTGGGTTGTATGTCTTTTGTTTAGAGAAACCAGGGTCGACTACATAGACGATACCGTCGATAGTAAGTGAAGTCTCTGCAATATTGGTGGAGAAATGCATTTTCTGTTGGGATAGCTATCGAAAAATCTTTGATTGTTGGTTTCATTGGGAGTGTAGAATAGAGTGGCAAGCAGGTGATTGGTGGAAGCTGCTTCTGTTTAGCTTCTCTCGATACTCTCTGCTGCATGTTTTCTTCGATTTCGTCCTCACCTGTCAAGAAAACAAGGATATCACCTGGACCCTCGTCCTGGTGGATGGAAAGCACAGTTCTGACTGCTGCGTCGAGGTAGTCACGCTCTGGCTCCTGTGTGTAGTAGATCTCTACTGGATGGAGACGACCTGGCACCTTCATCAATGGTTGCGTCGTTGAAATATTTCTGGGAATTTACCAGCATCCAAAGTAGCAGACATAACCACTAGCTTTGAGATCCTCGCGCCTACGGCTTCTGTAAAACACCCTTAATGAGACCAAAGAGAATATCTGTTGAAAGAGTACGCTCGTGTGCTTCGTCAAGTTATAATAACGCCTATATTTTCTTTAACAGTGGGCTCTGCCATCGATTCTCTCAGAAGCATACCGTCAGTCATGTACTTCATTAAAAGTCTTCTCCGAAGTCAACTCCTCGAAACGAATCGAATAACCAAACTTCCTCTTCCCAAAACTACGTCCATCTTCCTCTGAAAACTCTCTTTGCTTACGGACAAAGCAGCAACTCTTCTCGGTTGTGTAACACCAACCAATGTACCTTCTTTTTACAAATCCAGCCTCGAACACAAATTGTGGAATCTAAAACAATGATCATAAGTTAAGTTGAGTTAGTTCGTGAGTTAGTGTATTGCGATTCGATACGATATGATTATCGCCAGTTGTTCAGCTTGTACCTACCTGAGTGGTCTTACCACTACCAGTTTCACCAACCAATACCAAAACCTGAGAGTTCTTGAGTTTATTATGGAATTCAGCTTTCTGCTCCCCATACAGGAAGAAGCTTTCTCTTTTCCAAGATTGTTCATAGTATCTCTTTGAATACTTTTTGCCAGTGCATGGATTTATTCCGTCATCAACAGTCTCATTATTATTATTGTTGTTGTTGTTGTTGATATTGGTAATCTCTTGTTCTTGATCATGTGAAGTCTTCATTTCTTTCTTTACTTCTCTTCTGTGTTGTTTTGGCATGAGGGACTGTTTTTCATTAGTAGTGGCGTCCTCTGTTGATTCTTTCTCTTCTTTACTCATTTATAAGATTGTTGGTGGTAGAGGTGCTGAAGCTTTCAATCAACATTCACTCTATTATAAAAAACTATCAGTCGGTCGTTGTCGTTTTTTTTGCAATTTTCTTTCATTTAATTGATTAATTTCTTTTTATTTTTATGCAGAAAAAAATCAAAAATGTATTAAAAAATGACTACAAGGTGTTGTGGAATAAAAAATAAATATATTTGTCATCCTGAATGAGTATCATCCAATTCACTTAAGACTTCTAACTCCTAATTTATATGATTATCCATTTTGTTTATTCTTCAAAATATAATTTAGTATTGTTATAGTTTTCTTACTAATCCATGATTTACATGTAATTCACATGATCCCTTTAATATTTATTAATAAAAAAATTATATCTATAATGAATCCTAGAATATTCAATTATCTATAAAGAATCAATAAAAAAGTTCTTACTTTACCTAATTTATTTTATAAATTAGTTTTATAACTATCTAAGTTTCGAAACAAATTTTTATTAACCAATGAAGCCATCTTATTTCAATATAAGGTGTAGATCTTTACAAGATGGAATTTTGAGAAAGTTGTAATTCATTTCCAAACTAAACCTTCCTAGTAATGGGATATTTATAATTTATCTTGATCTAAAAAATTAATTATATATATTAGACC